>JAVQJF010128875.1:0-22629 GCA_036023855.1 Gadopsis marmoratus
CGGGGCACCCCCACGGGTTGCCCCCCCCCCCCCCCAACAAATGTACAGCAACTGGACCATAAATGAGAATTAAGTCACCACAATTTGTCTGCAGTTTCTTAGATTTTAGTTAAACCTGATTCAAAACCAGAATAATATGAAAGAACACGATGGAGTATTTAAAACATTAACGACATTTTACAATAACCAGATTTTGGCCACCAGGGGGCAGAAAAGAAGCTAACAAATACACAACGGGGACAAATTGTTGCTGAATAAAGATGACATATGGATATTTAGCTCCAGTTGGACGGTTGGAAGAGTCTTTGAGAATTTAAGAAGTGCCTTCAGAAAAAAAATACCTGTTGTTGTACAACCTTATTGCTTTCTGAAAGATGGCTGGGCATTTCTTATATCGGAGGGTTAACTCTGTGAATGTAATGGTAATACACGAGAGGCACAAACTAAGGCCATGACTAATCACCACATTAAATGTTAAAACACCACAAGAGTCTAGTTTAAAATAAGACCAATGAAGTCATACACTACATCATAGCTGTGTTATTCGACATGTATCTCCCTATTAATATACTGCTCCTTTGTAACCCAACACCGTGCTGTTCAGCTGCTCCTTATGTCCCAGTTCACACCCAGACAGTCCTGGTTATATTTCTGGGCTCCTGTCAAGTACACTAGTTAGACAGCCAGACCAAAGCAGACAGGCTCACTGCCGCATGGAGAGGACAAATAGACTTTTTAGGAGTAAAGGAAGCTCATCTTGACTGGATTACAGTTCACGGTACATTTGTTCTCTGCTGATCCTTGTAGGTTAGTACTCGCCACATAAGGAAACCCAATAGAAGCACCCTGTCCTCTACGTTTGAATTTAACTGGAATAGACTGACAGCAACCCCTGATCACATTTCCCCCGTCAGGTACAGTAGCTGGACACCGGGAGTGGAGACATCAGGGTGAGAATTAACTGCAGGCTAAAGAAATGAGACACAGCGGGGGTAGGCGATACTTTTCATGACTGGGCTGAAGTTTGTAACTCACACAGTATGACGTAGACACAGCAGGGAGGTGGACTGTAGCCTTTTCCAATTTCAGCAGCATTATCTTGTTTCAACAAGTCTTGCATAATCTCTACAGCTTTTTAAGAGTCAAGTTCAAGCCCTTTTCATGCCCGTTCAAGGTACCTAGAGCAACGATTTCACACATCCACAGAATTTGCATTAGAAAAGCCTTGAAGTTTAATATGTGCCCATTCCTATGAGGTCAAACATGTTCAGGGATGAAAATCTGCCTGTGTTTCAGTTCAAAGGTTTGGCTTTACCTCCTCCAAACGGCGCCCAGATGACCCTCCGTATGGCCTTGACCCAGTCATCCATGTCTGTCTGGGAGTTTGCCATGAGCAAGAAGGATTCATGGCTGATTGGTGCCCGGTCCTTCTCTCCTGTTCCCCCTGTAGGGACAAGTGAGGGAGACAAAGAGTAGGGGTGAGAACACCGGGAGTTGTATGTATTTTGGTGGCCACAGACCTTGAGCCAGTAGGCATTTATCACAAAAATACAGTGGAAAGAGTAGTAAAGGCAGTGCAGACAGGAGAATGAATCAGCTGGGCTGTAAGTCAGATCTGTGCACATAATCCTGCGAGTTTCAAAATGTGGCACTAACTTGTCCCGTTGTATGTGAGCGCTCGATTTTTAAGTTGAGACATGAAAGATGAACTCGGAACCAAGATAACAAAGACAACATCACAGGTCTGTCAAGAGGAAAATTATAAGCCTTCAGTGGGTTTTAGTGGGTATGGATGCTTTTGTGTCAGATTACATTTAAAACTGCTCAGTATGTGTGTTAATGTTTATGGCGTGGCAATGTGGCAAGAATGGCATTAGTGTCGAGCTCTGTGTTGTTAAGCCGTGCTTGTGTTTTTAATGCAGTTTGCAACTTTTCTTAATGCAGGTTAACTAACAAGCCATATTAGCAACAGCGTTTTCGTGAATATGGACAGTCAACATAATAACATCAATAACAACCCAATCAGTTGTATCTGGGGTGAAATCAAATGTGCTATAAAGGGTTTCCACCACTAGATGGCACAATGGTCCTGTTATCCATTCTCGGTATTTATACTCCAACCCTCCTGTCCTGTAATAATGGCACCAGTTCACATTTAACTGGCTGACACTGTGTCACAGCAGACGTTGGTGAGTGCAGAAGTAGAATGAGCATCGTTTAGTTTTTTTACTCATAAACATCAGTGAGGTGTGCAGATCTAGCAGCTGCCTGCCAGCATGTGAAACTAAACAAAACAACAACAAAACTCCATAGGCAGTAAATATATCTTACTATATGGACCCCATCCCGTTGTGTGTTACACTGTTTTCCTCTGCTACACATTTAAATAATGTGGAGAACATGTCAGCTGTTTGCCCGAGCCATTGGTGTTGGATGGGGTTGTTGCCACAGTCATTGTTGTCACAGTCATTTAGCTGTGAGAAGGGAATCCAAATATAAACAGTGGTGCCATGAAACTCTAAATGCCGTTGTCACCCAGCTTTGCAAACTCACACCGTCATGATGAACAACACACTGTGGTCTGTCTTGGGATGTGCTCCAGTGTCCCGGAAATGGGGAACTGAGAATTTGGCATTATTTGATGTTTTGCCCTCAGTAATGCATACATGCATGTGTGTGTGTGTGTGTGTGTGTGTGTGTGTGTATGAAAATGTTCAATAGAATCTAAATGAGGGCTTCAATTTGTCCTCAGGAAAAGAGGCCGATTAAAAGTGCAATTAAAAATATAGAGAGGAGACTCAGACATGAAGGAGCCCTGCCACATCCAATATAACCTCTTCAATGAATCATGCCCTGATAGGACACACAGACACACACACACAGCCACTTAAAATCAATCCCAAGATAGCCCAAGACAGACACTGAAACTATTTGAAAATCCAAGCCTGGCTGGATGAGGAGTACAAAGATCCCTGTTGGAGCCCATTAAGATAACACTGACTGCAGGATTTACGGAGACGCACATTAAACTGAGTTTTCCTCTCAAACTCTCAGTGATCAATTTGATTTCCACGTGGAAATCATCAGACAGAGATTGGCATTTCAGCCTGCGAGACCGTTGACTGTTTACAGCGCGTGTGCGGAAAGCTTATGCCTTTTGGAGCGTCTTGACATTTAAGAGCCGAAGCTGTAATTCCTCACAATTGTGGCTTCAATTCTGAAATGTCGGGCTGCTCGCAAACGCTGTCGAATGGGAGGTGAGGACAGGAAAGCGGCCAGGGAAGAGCACAGGACGTTTTTACAGTGCTGAAATCCTTTCTGATGTCACGGTGGGAGCTTGTTAAACTGTCGGTGTGGAGAGAGTCAGGTGATGTACAGTTGAACATGAAGAAGGTCAGTCTATGTAGTGTTCACCTCCACGTCTTCACGTCATTTAGCTAATTAGGGTGCTACATTTTTGGTTGTCAAGGTGAAGTAATTATTTTGATTTGATATCGATTGTTAGGCAAGTTACCTGGAAAATATAATCAATTAGTACATTACATGTCATTCACCGAAAAGGTCATTACATTACTCGACAGCTTACAATTTTGAGGTGTTTACTGGCCATCAACAGCTAGCTTAACGTTAGCCTAACTGCTATCTGCCCGAACCGGAATGTAGGTTAGCCAATGGCTGACGTTAGCAAGGCAGCTAAGAACGCACAACTTGCACAGTAAATTAGCAAACTGTAGAGTAACTCATTTCTCCTATCCCCACGTATTTCCTTTCCCCCCCCCCCCAGCAACAGTTTAGCATAGTTGGGAAGTATGCTGATTTGCTTTCTTGCCAAGCGTTAGATGAGAGGATCAGTGCCATCCTCACGTCTGAATGGTAAATATGCAGCTACAGCCAAGGCCAAGAAATAGTCCAGCACATAACCCCTCCTAAAACCACAAGCTGTCGTTTTTACACTACTTTCTGAACAGAATATACCAGTGAGATACCGTGAAGAAGTCTAGAAGTGTTGGTAGGAGGAGGAGCCAGGCTAGCTGCTTCCAACCAATTTCCAGTCCTTATTCAAAGATAAGCTAATTGTCTCCTGGCTGTGCTTTCCCGCTTACTGCACGGCATGACGTCGATCCTCTCATCTAGCTCTCGGCGTAGCTCCCGAAATGCCGAGCAGTTCTTTAAAATTTGATTTTGATATTCAGGGCCGACGTTTCACTTCTCACAGCGCAGAGCGACAAGTATTCGTGACGGTGGCACATGGATGAACGGTGGCCGCGTTGAAAGCTGTGACCGCTCAGCTATGAAGTGTCCCTAACCGCCCTCCTGGCCTCGCAAAGGCCATGCAGTTTATACAGCGGTTGGTGAGTTGGCGTGTGTTGTCCCTCAGGCCATGTCCTCTATTAATAATGTGACTGATGAGTGGGCGCTATGAATTGGTTGGGGATTAACTTCCTACGACCTCTGTCTCGCTTATTATCGGTATTGTGTATGAGAGAGAGAGAGAGAGAGAGAGAGACACACACAGAGAGGCAGAGAGAGAGTTAGCAAACAAGTGAATGCGTGAGAGAGACTAGCACTATTCTACTACTCGATACTATGCAGTCACTTATATCTACGTGATGACGCACCTATACATGTTCAGCCTCATGCCCCTTCTTTTGTGTGTCTGAGAGAATTCATATGTTGTTGCTAATAGACAATCAACATTTCAGGATTTTCTTTTGGGTCAGCATGTTGAACCCTCCACTCAGGATTGACGGATACACACCACCTTGTCTAATGATCAGTTTACAAGCAACTGCTAGTTATTAGCTCCTGAAAACCATTCTGTAAATCAGCAGATTATATTAATTCGCATATCAGGATACTACCTGCATTGCTAATTTGATGCACCAAGATCAAGACAAAGGGCTTTAAGTTGCAATACATAGTTTTATAAAAAAGATTGTTGGGCACTTTGCATTTAAAACATTTTGGAGAAGTAGGCTTGTTACCCGCAAAACGCAGCCATAGAAAATGTAAAAATAAATGATCCTATGAAGGTAGATTTTGTTTAAATGTGCTAATAAGACAGGAACAGGAGTGAGTAAGTAAGTTTAATACTACGCAAAAAAGCCATAAATAAGAGTTTGCTCTAAACACACTGTAAATCTGAGCTGCCATCAGTCTCAAAGCTACTCCAGTGCTCCACTACACTAGTTAAAAATCTCCAGCATCTGTTTCCCGTTACCTTGGAGATGTTGCTTCTTCAGTCTGTCCGGCTTGCAGCAGACCGGCCCCATGTCTGAGTGAGCGGCGCAGGCTGGAGCTGGGACTGGCTCTGGGACTGGCTCTGGGACTGGCTCTGGCCTAAAGCTGCAGCATGAAGCGGCCCCTCCGCTGCCACTAAGTCCGTTTGGAAGCAGATCAGTACGCAGGTAGCACTGACGGCCAAAAGCTGCCAGTGAGGCATGCTCAATGGCGCATAAACAAAACCCGTCAAACGAGTCCCACTTCTTGCCCTTCACTCATTTATTCTGTCCATTCATGCACTCTTTTCTCCCCCGGTTTCTTTCATTCAGCAGTGTGGGCAGCAGGTCCGTTTCCCTCGGCCCCCCTGGGGAGACGCAAATCCCTGAGGAGGAGTGTAACAAGGCGCTCTCTCTCTCTCTCTCTCTCTCTCTCTCTCTCTGAGTGTGTGTGTGTGTGTGTGTGAGTGTGTGTGTGCAGTAGCAGTGGGGATGGGCCGTCCTCCAATCTTTGCCAAACAAACTTGTATACACACAGAGCCGGACAGCAGACAATGCCAATCAATCTCTGTGAGATACAGGCTGTGGATTCTCCGTCAAGTCAGACTTATTGCAGGACCATACCTGTACGAATGTAATATCCTGTGCAAAATCTGTTTTGCCACTTTCTATCACTGATCACTATAACAGTTTGAGACAACGTATGTATCCCCTCTATTTCTTGAAAGTGCCACTAAAGCTAATACAGTGCAAGCATGGAGTTGATGCGTGCTTCAATAAACCCCTGTAGTCCATATTGTTCATTTGAGCCGTCTACTGAGAAACTATATTCTTCAAGAATACAAAATGAGGCATGGTTGAAGAGAAGTGTGCTCTCCATGCTCCATATCTTCATCTAACTGATTAACAGAAGCAGGAGCTGGTGGTTGCATTTGAACGGGCAAAGGAATCCTGTACGTCCCACCTATAAATATTTCATTCAGTTAAATACTATCAATCTAAGGTTCAAGCAAAGCTGTGAAAGTCCTGCCTTTGTCCTCTGTTTGATTGACAGGTAATCTCAGGGAAGTTGCAACGATCACTTAGCAGCAAAGAAGGAGACTAAATTTAATAGAGAACAGAAATGTGATCTTTGATTTTGTTCTTCATTAGCACCCACAGTGTGTACAGTGTACAGTGTACATAACATTCTTGGAATTTGCTGTATTAACAGTACTGTATGTTTATGCTTACGTTCATGACTGTCAGTGTGTCTACACTGCTAAAAAATCTTAAGTCGTTTCGGATAAAATCAGCCACCAGGAGACACCAGTGTCTTCATGTTATAGAACTGTGTTTTGGAAAAGGGATGATTTTTATGCATCTCGACCATAAAACGTCCCCATCATATATGCATCTTGCAATGCTTTTTGAAGGCCGCAGATCAAGTCCTGGCTAAATAGACCCAGTGGTCATTAACACAAAGCCAACATATACAGTTGTGTACAGGTAACAGTAACTGTGTGGACTCTCAACTCTGCTGTCGGCTTGTTGTTGCTTCTTGGTAAAATGGCAAATCTAAGACACTGAGTGATCCTGTGCGTACATGGACGGGGTGTGTGTGTGTGTGTGTGTGTGTGTGTGTGTGTGTGTGTGTGTGTGTGTGTGTCCTTGTGTGGCTTAATTGCTTCACACTACAACAACACAGGGCTTATAGCCTCGAGTCAGCCATTAAACACAAAGAATATTTTAAAATGTCCAGTTATTTGCCAATTTCCTTCATGCCTGCAGGCTTTGAGACGAGCTCAGTACAGACTCGGGCGCATGACCGTTGAATCGGCTTTGTTTGGGTGCACTGGTCGCTCTGTCTGGAGCACGCACAGATAAAAAAGAAAAAAACGCGGTGGGAGTCCAGTTTTTAATTGCACGCATGCTTAGCTGCTGCTGTTATTTCACTCACATGCCAAGAGGAAATTACAAGGAGTGGCGGGTGCAGTTTTGTGTTTCTTTTGCTTCCACTGAGGGACGTTTAAGAAGAACTGACTGGCAGGATGAGTGTATTTCTGTTGAATGTGACGATGCAGGATAAATGTACACACGGAGAGTTTTATTTCGGGCTATGACTCCGAGATTGTGTGCTCATGAGACATCTGTACTGAATGATGATTTCACAGTTTTCAACAGGTGAAAACACTCAGTCACTGCTGTTAGGATGAATTTCTTTCCCCTGCTGCCCTGAGTCAGTTTATGATAAAGTGTCCTCAGTCTGCTTCTATAGCCATAGACATGGGCTCTGTGTAAAGCCATGTGTAAAGAAGTGCACTGGAGATATGTAACACTTGGCGCACTCACAGCATTGAACAATGTGTGTCTGTGTGTCAGCAGATCAGCATCTTGCAGCTGCAATCTATCTTGTATCTACCTTTTGCAACAGGGCTGGACACTCTGCATCTCCACAATAAACATGGCCAAAGGATTTACCCTGTGGCTGAAGACACACACACACACACACACATATGCGCGCACACAGTCAAACAAAAACAAAGCCCATCAGTCAATGACATGACCCAGATGAACAGCCAAGGTCCCTGGGCTCCTTCTGAAGGACAAGGCTACTGTTACAGTGGACAAAGGAGTGCTGAGAGTGAGAGAAACCCATCGGCTTCATTTCTGGGCTGGTCTGACCTCAAATTGAGGGTTTATCAGTCTGTTATCTGTCTGGCCTCTTAGGTGTGTGGTTCCATTTGTGTGGTAGCAAAGATGAAGCTGCTACTGCTCACAACCCCTCTGTTGCAGGCCTATACTACACGATACGCTGCACACAAAATGGTAAGTCTTTGTAGTCTCTGACCTTCTGGCAAGAAATGACAAGTGAACCTGTTATGAAGGTCAACATAGCAGCATCTTGCCAAAAACAAAAGACCCAAAATGTCTTGCCCAAGGACATGTCTAAACATGTGGGCAGGAGGAGCCGGAGATCCTGCGAGTCTTAAACCATGAAGAGTTAAGGACTCGTGTAAAAGGACTCATCAAAGGACCCTTAAGAAACACTCATCTCCTTTATCAATGATGTCTGAGATGTCCACGAGTGGCAGTTTCTTTCGATGGCCAACAGTAAAGACTCACTGCAGTGAATAGAAGCATAAAAGAGTGGATGTAGAAAGAGCATCAGTGCATATTGAGCTCATTACTGTTTTGCCAGAGCGGCCTGAGATTAGTCTATTAATTTCACACAGCAGGACTGAATAAAGTCTCCATCACTCTAAGCCGATTACACGGTGGAAAAAGAGTAGAGTTAACTCCTGTGTTTCTCCCCAAGGTGCCAGCAAATGTAATTTTCACCACTGTATGCAGAAGATACAGTCAGCACTGGGGTTGAAAAGGGGAGGATTTGGACTCATATAGACTCCTGCTGTTGATCTTATCTAAGGACTAAGGACCTCTAAGTCTTCATCAGGTTAGAGTCCAAATGAAATGCACTATATTTATCCACAACACATCCCTCCTTATGTCCAGCATTTCCGCTGGCCTCCTCTGACCTGCCTCCTCCTCTGCATCTTTCCCCCACATGACTGCTTCCCTCTCTGGGTGTCTGCATGTTTATCTGCCCTTCCGTTTCCCTCCCATTCCCCTCTTGTCTCTCAGGGTTGCCGGCCTGCAGGCCTGTGCGTAGAAACTCATCGGGGCTCTCACCCCTCTGCTATGTTGACTGGCCATAAACAAAACACACAGAGACTCACAAGCCATGTCGGCCGTTCTCAACACGAGCAGAGACTTCTGAGCAAACAGTCACAGAATGACTGAGAGAGCTGGGCTTACACCACCACTGAGCTCAGCTGCTGTCTTGCAGTTTCATTGTAGGACTTGATTTTGAGGTTAAACTTGTACTTGGATAGTGGTGTCACGGCAAAGCATAACATCTACGCACATACTAACACAAGTAGGTGTTGTCTGTATTGGTACAACATGTGAAGAATGACGGCTCACTAACAGACCTGAGATCTGCAGGCGCAGAGCAGCTTGAGATGACAGAGAGGACAATTTGTTTTCTATTTATTTCATGGTACTTCTTGTTTTTATTGGAGCTAGAGCTCTGAAGTCCTGCCATGTGAGATAAGGAGATCGTCCACTACAGAAATGAATCCCTGACCTGTAGTGCTCTCTGCTGTCTGGATACAGAACAGCAGCCAGATATTAGAGGTAATTATACTGCTACAGATCTGATGTGAGCACAGGATATATAATGTATCTCGTACAATGTTGATCATTGCTGGTTTCATGTGTTTTTAGACATTTCCAGTGAGTAAATATTGCACCTTGAAAAGTGTTTGAATTGTATGCCTCACTTAAGAGACATATTTTGGGAAAATACTTCTTTGTAATGTGTTGTTTGATGATCGCCGGAATACATGTTGGCAGGTCTTGGATTTAACTCACATTTATAACCACCACTTCCATAATATTGATGTTCAACTTCAGGTATGGAAGTTATTAAGTTTACATTGTGCTTGGATTATACTACATTTAAGCAAACCAATACACATGTGGAAATATAAACTATGTATGTACTATAGCAACTAGAGGGGCATAAAGGTCATTCATAGGCCACATGAGGATGGACATCTGATCTGAACTCCAAAAGGTTAATTTTAGCAGTGCACCACCAAAATCAAAGTTAGTCAAATTAAAGTGAAGTGAGCCAGGGATAAGACGTGAAGGTGGTGGAAGAGCGGGAGAAGCTAGTGCGTCTCACCTGGTACAATCTCAAAAAGGTGTCTTCCCGGTTCGTCCGGATTAGCTGTGAGCTCGTTGACCTGGCATCCCTGCAGAGGTATACAGCCCTGAAACAGAGAGAGAGGCATTCAAAAATGTCTTTGCATGTATCCATCATGAGCTGTATGAGCTGATTTGTGACTGAAATGTCGGAGAGGCAGGAGATCTCCATGCAGGACCGTTATGTGTAGTATATAATCCTAATTTAAATCACAATGGCAACATTGATCAGAAAAATCACAGTTAGATATTTCCTGCCTTTCTTCATTATGACTTCCTACATGCCTTCTGGCCTTTCTTCTTCCTTTCCTCTTTCCAGTCTTCCTCTCCTCCAGGCTCCCTCCCACTTCCTTCATTCCTTCCCATCGCACTACTCTTAACCCCTCTAAAATTTTAAGCAGCTACTCCTGTGATTGAACAGGGACCCGCACAGATTATCAGAATACATTATCCAGATCAATACCCATTTAGCCCTGAGAACTGAGGCCAAGTGAGCTGTGAAGGGATGCCAGCGTCTGTGGGTCGGCCCCGGTAATCTGCACACTGGCATCCTCCATCAAACAGGGGGGGGGGGGGAGGAGTCTGCCAAATCGCTTCAACCAGAGGGCCGGGCTGTCGCCAACATTAGTCGCCATGGCAACAAATGGAAGGGGTGGGGAGCTGGGGATGGATGGAGCACAGGGGCAGGGCAGGGACCAGGGGGCTGGGATCTCCCAAGGGTGCTGTGTGCTCAGAATAACACGAGTAGCTGGCCAGGGATGAATGAATAAGAAGAGGCAGCACATAACACAAGAGCACAAATCAGTCAGTGGAAGATGAAAACGTAGCATAGATTGTACAGTTTGTCCTTTTTCAGTTCTTAGCTTGGCGACAGAGTGACTTCGAAGCACAGCTCACGTTTTGTTGAAGCTGTGCTTGCATGTGTACACGCCCAGCTTAACCTGGTTTGCACGTAAATGCCAGTCAACATCCTGGACCAGAACACTGGGCCGGGCCCACAAAGCCTCATTCTCACAATGTCCTCCCACCAGTACCAAATACCTCACACTGCTATTGATTAGTGCCATGTGCGTAGGTCTTAAATAGAGGCACATAAACACCTTCGACTCCTCTTGTTTAACACATGCAATGAAGGTCTTTCAACAGCTGCCCCCCTCACATATAAACCTGTGCTGAGACTGGATCCCATCCAAAGCAGCAGCAGTAAACCGCTGACAAGACCTGACCACATCAGACTCAATGCGCAGAAGCACCATCCTATGAGAAAGTTAAATGCAACGCTCAACTATTCAATCCCACAGAACTTTATTTTTATCTGTAGTCCAAAATCATACACATCATAATAATCTGGGACCGAGTTAGAAATGCTAGATTGATGTAATTTGAAGCCAAAAGCAGCCAAGTTTTGGGTTTAAATATTTCACTCAACATGAACATTAAAACAACCACATTGAGAATGTTTAGGGCACTTTTAAAGTAACTAACCAATATTTTTATATTAACAATGGATTAAATGACTTCGTGTAATGTGAAAGTGGTCGCTCACGTCAATATTATGTTTAAAGTTTGTTTTGCTGCCCCCTTGTGGACAAAAAATTAATTTATTCTGCTTTAAGAGGATTTTTGATTTTAGCTTAACCTTGATTGTTGTTTTTAGTGCCATTTCAGTGTTGATTTGTAGGTTCTTCTTTGCTTCATTTGCCACTCAAAACAATTTGAGCTGACATCGATTTGCCATAGTAAAACGCTTTAACAGCAACAAAAGAGCTCCACACAATATTATTTCCCTCTAAATGCTTATAATTAGACGTATGCATACTTCCACATTTGGCTGCTGGAGTTGCCCAGGTCTTTCCAGAATACAATTCTGGTCCACTGGTGTACAGGAAGTACATCTTTTGTATTCGTAATGAAACAGTGAGTAGTTAACAGAGTTAACCACCACTGTACAGTGAAGGGATATTTGAAAAACCGTCACACTGTCGTGCCCACGCTGCTTGACAGGTGGTCTGTACAGCATTTATACAATAACACTTTAAAAATTACATTATATCTTTGGTTTGCGTTGAGTGAATTGCAGCACTAATGATTCCCTCCTCCGCCACCAGCACCACCCATGTGTTTGTCTTGGAGCCAATAAAAAATTGTCTTGTTGTCCAATAACTGAAGTCCATTTGTTCTGTGGCCAATTGATCCCCACATGAGGAAAATGAAACATAAACCTGTATAGATCCTGCCTTCCCTTTGACCAATTATCACATCTTTTCATCTTGGCGGTGGTGGGGGGGTGGTCAGCAATTTGCCAGCATACCCCCTCCCCCCCCTAACACCCCCCCCCCCCCCCCCAGCCTCGAATTTCATATCGATTAGAAGATGAGAGGGAGAGAAAAAAGCCAGTGTGACACTTTCTCGCACATCCTGCTCTCTGAGGGGGGAGGATTTGCGTGTGTGTGTGTGTGTGTGCATGAGTGTGCATTCATCCGAGTGTGTGTGTGTGTGTGTGTGTGTGTGTGTGTGTGTGTGTGCGCATTCAGCCATTCAGTGTGACTTGAATCCACTGGGAGTTGCCCATCAATATAGGCTGGATGGGTATTGGCAAGCTCTGATTAAACACAGTCTGTCAAAGCCTTCAGTCAGTTGTTCCTCACATAATGGAGACTGCGAGGAGCAACACGTCATTCTGTGTGTGTGTGTGTGTGTGTGTGTGTCACGGACCTGCCCCTGCTGTGTTTTGATGTTGGATTACATCATCGCCTCATGTTACCACTCTTTATGTCTGTCAGCTACGTTGACTGTCCATCCCAGCATCGTCTGTGTGACTGTGTGTGTGAGAGGTCAGTCCAGGCCAACCACCGTACTGCCTGTGAACTCTGCCTGTGAAGCATCATAATGGGAAAATGTGAGTCAGCACCTGGCCACAATAGAAGTCCCTCATCAAAGGAGCAATGGGATCGATTAAGGGTTTACTCTGTAAATCTTTTTATGATGGTGCGCTAATGGAGGAGGAAACCAGGCGTCACACGCTGCTCTGCTGTTTGCCTGGTGCACTAAAATGTCCCGTGAGTCACCGTTACCACTGTGTATTTCCATCTTTTGTCACAAATAAAATGCGCACGGTAGTGTTGTTGGTTGAGTTTACATGAAGAACATTACTGGTGTTATTTGTAGTTAAAGTATGTTTACTCTAAGCCATTTTCATCCAGGATCATTTTCAGATGCTTTTCATACTGGACAGGAGGGAGTGGAGGCCCTGACGTCTTCAGCTACTGTACATTGGGAAGTGCTGATGTAGGATGTGGAATTTGGGCTCCCCCTTTGACTGACACGTAAGCGTGACCTTTCTAAACTTCAGATATAAGTTAGTCTGTTAAAATTGTACAATTCCTGTGACGTTTGTTACACTGGGTTGCCAATGGCCGCTAGCAAGTTAGCCGCTTTAGCTCTCTTAAATCAAAAGTGATGCAGCACATCCAGGGATAACATATTTTTTAATCCATGCATTCTCCCTTGTGAAAACCCTAACTACATTACCCTTTGTAACGCCACATCCCCACATTTCTATCGTTTTCATTCTCGTGGCCTTCAGCCCCATCCGACGCTGACTCCTGTGACATCACATGAGGCAGTTTATCAGACTCCCTGACTCCCTCTGGAGCCACAAAAGGCTTTAAACACCTTTTTCATATATGCACAAGTTCTCTCCAAGACCTGCGGTTCCCCTTTAACTCTGATGGCTACCTTTTCCCACAAGGCGGAAAGATTTGGGAGAATATAATTAACAGTGAAACGCTGTCAGATGAATAACAGTTTCAGTGATTTAACTCTTTAAATAACTAGAATTGCGTTACATGTGTTTGGCAGATGTTTTTTGTCCACACACTCACACACAAGGAGCAATTTGTGGCTCAGTGTCATGCTTGAGGGCACTTCGACATGCCAGGGATCAAACTACCAATTCCTGTGATTGATGGCACAACCTGCTCTACAGTCACCAGTCTCACGTTCTCCTTTGATAGAGGATCATTCATCTTCTTTCTCAAACATACTAGAGCTCTGATGTCTCATCCAGATGAAAATAAATAGCTGCAAACTGACTGAAGTGGCACATTTTACACCTTGCTGCACGAACAGATAAAATCATTCTTTCTACTTCTTTCTATCCCATGCTCCTATATTTCGCAGCCTTACGTGAACATAAACATGTGTTAAGTGCTATCAGTCCTCCAGAGATTGGGAACTTCCATTTATTCGTGTAAATGTAATCACACAAGCCAAAGAACATAGACTCAGCTTGGGTTGGGTTTCGCCATCCTGTCAGTGTGTTCCAATGTGTGCAAACATAGCTGATGTATTACCTGCGGTTTGGTTTCTTCCTCGTCTTTGTAGAAGAAGAGCTGGTCCGAGCGCAGCACAAACCAGCGAAGCTGCCAGTTCTTCATGATGCTGCGCTGCTTCTTCAGCCAGCCGGCCTTCAGCGCCCCTTCCTGGAGGCTTGGGGAGGCCGGCCGGCATGAGCCCCGCGACACCTCGCCCATAACCATGCTCTTGGACCGGGCTGCAAGTACACACACACACACACACACACACACACACACAAAGCATTTATATTATGCATTCCGTATACACAAGCAGGCAGAAAGTAGGGGGTTGGGTGGGTTAAAGGGGATTGCATTGCTGGTTGTGCTTGATCTTCTGTGTTCAATCCATTTATTTGGCTCGTGTCTTTTCATTTTCTCCCTAATAGAAGCTCATGTTATCCTCCATTCTGTATGCTGTATGCACAAACATGCCAGGCTCTTCAGTCGTGAACACACACACAACCTCCTGCCCGAGGCTGCGACGCCTCTAGATGACGGGGGAGTGGGACTGCAGAGAGGCAGCAGGCACAAATAATAACAGAAAGAAAAAAGAGACTGCAAATGGGGGAGGGGGGGTATACACACACACACACACACACACACACACACACACACACAGCCTCAGGTGACAAGGACCCCCTTCCATTTCAGAGGGTCTTGGAAGAGCCTCATTGTGTGGTGCCACGATCCAATAGAATAGCAGAGGCTTTTGAGCTCAGATAATAGGACCACATGGGACTGACTGACTGGCTGACTGACTGACTGACTGACTGGCTGACTAACTGAATCATTCTCAACAAACGTGTGTAATCTGAGCTCACTCAAGGAGAGGTTTAAAAGGCATAGGATGGCAGCTCATACTGCCCTTGCATGACATCAGCTGTGGAAAAAAATAAATGTAAGAGCGCGACGTGGATTCATTTCTGACAATATTTAATAATAATGTTGCAGCAGCTGACACTTGAGCGTGACTTATGGAAACGCAAAAGACCTGTGCCAAGTATCCTGTTAGCTTTGGTGCTGTATTTCCTCTCATGTCCCACCGGGTGAAGAAAAAGCGTGTGTCACCAGCAGAGGATAAATTATGTTACTTACAAAACTGGCTGAAGGTCTTCAAGGCTTTATAGATGTGGAAAGGCCACGGAGTGAAGGACGGGCCTATATTTCTGGTCAGACAAACAGGGCAATGCTATTTGATGATCGTGTATAATTTATAGAAATCAATTGTGCAGACATCCTCCCCTGCTGGGGTGCGTTTTGTGCCGCACGCAGAAATGATCAATGTTCAGATGGCGCAGAAGGACGAAGGGCATGGATGGATGGGGAGGAAAATCAATGTTTGTTCTTTTTTATTGTCTCCTCTTTCTGTCTCTCTCTCTCGCGCTCTCTCTCTACAGCATGCATATAGCTTAAAGGACAGAGCTCACGTCAGTTTTATGTCGCGTCACAGCCTTTCCTGGCAGTCCGTGAAGCCTGTTGATCCTCAAGAGATGTGTTGAACGGCGGACGGGCTGATTATTCCGAAAGAAAAGGTGTCCATCATTGTCTTTTACCCTGTTTCCAAAGTGGCGAGTGTTTGTGTTTGTTCCAACATTTTTCTTTCACCGTGAAGTGGCTTTTGACACGTGAAAATAACTTTCACGTGTGAAACGTGAATCTCGCCACGTCGCGTGAAAACTGTGCCCTGGTTTTTCGTGGTGGTCATGTTTTGGGTCATGTTTTAATGAGCAGACATTGTTCCCCTTTTTTTTTTGTTGCCCTGTCTCCTCTACCTCGGCTTTGCACATTTATCCATCTTGTGTTAATTCTACTCTTTTCCAGCTCTGCATTTTTACCCCCAGCTGTCGTCCTCCATTTCTCTTACTTTGACTCTAATTCGTCTCTCCCTCCTTACATTCAGCACTGCTGCTCTTGTTGAATCAAAGCTCTGTTAATACTGAGAGCACATAACACACACACACACACACAGAAGAGGATCCTTGTTCTCACCGCTGGCATCTCATTTAAGCAGTTTGTCAAATAAATGAGTTCTTGGACTAGAGGCACATTTTCATTAGCTATTTTTAAAATGTCATTATTGCCATTGTTGTTGGGAACAGCAGTTCTATTTCAGTTTCATTCCTGCCTGTTAGACTACAGTATCTTAAGAATAAAAATAGCATCAAAGCTCTGCATGTAAAATTTTAATGAGGGACAAGTTTCTCATGTTTTGTTTTTGTTGTATTATTTTTCTGCAGCTCTTTCGCCTCCAACCAACCTATACTGACCATATGAGTTATGATCACAAGTATTACTAATAAACATGGATACTGTAATATCATATTCTGTATCATGCGCCGAAATGCTTATCACTAGGTAACCTTATCTGATGCCTCGTCTCTTTAACATTTTGAGTTTTTTGACTCCCAAACAGTTGTATCAATGAACTGTCAAGATGCAGTTCTTGGCGTTTCCAATCATGGCATCCCAAATCCCGCGTCTTTAAATTTGCTCCTTCATAAATTTAGAATTAGTTTAAAGGTTGTACTTGAGATCTTAGTCCCACTGTCACCCTTTCTGTTTCTCCCCAGTGTGAGGGCACCAACCAGATTATTTGGTAGTGTAAAACGTTGTGGACATGAAAGTGTCTCACATGTGATCATCAACTGAACCTTGAGACTCTGACCGGGTGTCTTAGTCTTTCCATCGTGTTGTCAGCTAAAAAAGCTCACCTTCCCTGTCCTCTTTCAGTCCTCTGTTTTTCCTCACCAGGTCCGCCATGTCTTTCCATCCGTCCTCACTCTGCCAGTGTTAGCATGAAAGAGCACCACTGTTGAACACATCAGCTGTCTGGATCACAGGAGTGGAACATACACTGGCCAATGGTTCACGCCTGAGTCACAACAAGCCTATGCTTTTTGAGTGTGTGTGTGTGCGCGTTGTGTGTATGTGTGTGCGTTGTGCGTGTGTGTGTGCCAGGCACGACTATGCACTCCGCCAATTTGGACCTTCTGCTCCGAGTGATTCAGACCTTCCTTGGCTTGGGTGGAGCCGCTCTGTGGTCACTTCTACAACTATCAGCTACAATGCTGAAAAGAGGCTGTTTAAACTGTAAAAGAGCACTTTGTGCATAATCACTGCAATTCACCGAAACAGTAATTGTGGCTCATTCATTTACAGTAGATAGTAGTTAGTGAAGGGCTGAGTCGAATAATAGGGGCTCTGCATCATGCCTGACTGCGAGCAGATGTGCAGTATGCCCACGTTTGTTTATCATGACTTACCCCAATGGGAATGTATGTAAATTGGTCCATGTGTCATGTTATTTCAGTCATGGATGAATACTTCTGGGTGTGGAGCTGAATATCCAGATGGACTGGCAACTCATTCAGTCATGAGATTGTACATGATATCATGAACATGTGTGTGCATGTGGGCTGGGGGGGGGGGGCTAAGCAGCACATATACTGTAGACCATCAAAGCGTTTGACTCGCCACTGTCACATCTAAGCATGCAAGTAATGATCAAATGTGAACAAGACTGAAATCGAAACACAAGTGGTACAGCATAGCACATAAAGGGATATGTTCATCTTGCATCTTCACACACACACACACACACACACACACACACACACACACACTCTAGGCACCCATGATGTCACTTAATGCAGTTTGCAGTCGGGAAATGGATGTATGGCTCTTATGCACATCACAGAGGAGCCCATCCATTAGCGTGGCGCGGCGGGTTCTCCACAAAAGCCAGACAATATGACACTGATGGCTAAATCGCATACCCGCATGCATGCACGCAGGGATGTTGGAGGAATTCACTTTCATTAATCTGGTTGTTGTGCAGTGATTTATGGCCCGTGGAAAGAGAGTTACAGGTGCATCAGTGCGTAACTTCCAGTTAGCCTATCACTGTTGATTAATGTGTTAACCATTGTGCGTGTGTGTGTGTGTGTGTGTGCGTGTGTACGTGTGTGTGTGTGTGTGCGTGGCAGCCTTCCCTGACAAGCTGGAGGTGTGGCCAATAATATACAGCCCGTGTGTGAAAGCTGCAGTGGAGCAGAACTGATCTGCAGCAGCGGGTGTGCATGTATATCTGTGCATTTCTGTGCATCTCCACATGCCCATTACCTGAGTGTGTCAGCGTGTGAATGTTTTATCTATCTTGCTCACAGTATCAAGTCGTGAGGGTGTTCATTCACCCAGGATGTCAGGGTTTTGCTACATTGCAGGACTTTGATCCTAAAAACCATGGTAACGCAGATCAGAAAGACGCAGCAAGAGGATGAAGCAGCTGATATGTGGGCTATTGAAGCTGCTACTAGATTTCTGGTGCAAGCCAAAGAAGAAATACACCCAGAACACCATTACAGCTTTAATGTAGCCTGGTTGTGGCTTGTCTTTTATGGAGCATGTTGATGAATGTTGATGAATTTATACCTAGTTAGCGAAATCTGTCTACTGGCACCCTAGATTGGTAGAAGATTGGGTTTTATTTACAAGCATTTCCAATTAAGAATTGCTCTGAAGGGCAAGAATAATCACACTGATTTAATTACACCTCAGGGGCAGATTCAAATAATCATTTGGGTAAATAACGTTTAAGCAAACCATTTTCTTTCTTGGTTAGATGAGGAAACTGATACCACTCTCATGTCTGTACGCTAAATGTGAGGCTAGAGGCAGCAGAAGATTAGTTTAGATTGGCACAAAGACAGTGAGCAGGGGGAGCAGCTAGCCTAGCTCTGTTCAAAGGAAAACGAATCTGAATAACTGTAAAAACCTGTTTTTGTACTGGATAAATAATCTGTTAATCAGGGTAACCCCAGCTTCTTTCTTCTGGCTCTAGCTTCATCTTTAGTATAAAGACAATCTTCTTATCAAGAAAGCAAATAAGTTGTTTTCCCAAAATATCAAAGTATTCATTTAAATGGAGCTCAGTGAATACAGAGGCAACACATAGTGAAACCTAGTTAATTTAGTGGAATAGTGTCTGAAAAAACAATTGAACACAAGTAACCTTCCAAATTCAAACAAGTCATATCTTATATATAGCATATCTATGCAAGTTAACTTGTCAGCTGACCTTCTAGCATCATGAATGTCACAGCCATGAAGGATTATATTGTTGATTCATAGTTTGAGTGTCCTCTTTGACATTGTATTTGCCAGTAAGAAAGAATGCAGTCATCCAACATGTCGTACGCTCACTGGCTAGTGTCCCTTTCACAACCCACTTTAACCTCGAGTCTGTACTACACAACTACATCTGCCACATACCCGTTTATTCATGGGCTCCATGCAACAAATGTGATGCCGTCAGCAGTGAAGCACTCGTTTACAGAAGGTATGCAGAGAATGCTTCTCACGCTGTATCATAGTCGCTTTAATCTCTTCAGTGTTCATTGCCTTAACAGAAATGCGGCGAGGATGGCTGGTATTTCCACCTCCTCAAATGCAACAGGACTGTTGCAGTTTGCAACCCGTCTTCTCACACTTTATTATGCAATCACACTTTACTCACCCAAGCCAGTTGAATCTGTTCTGTCGCCTTAAGATATGCAAACACAGATTTAATCCAGTTTTCTGCCAATTTCATGCCGCTCCAGAGGAGGGTTTAAACATAATTCTGCCATTCTTGGGATCTATTCATTTCATCTTAATCAGATCCAGCTGTATAATTGCAGTTGAGATTATTGCCAAGGAAGAAAGGAACCCTAAGGACATATTAATATATCCATCCATGCAGGCACACACACACACACACACACACATATACTGTACATGTACGAGTGTGAGCACACACACACACACAGCAGCTGACGGCAGCGTGATACTGCTGAGCGTTGCAGTGATGAAACTAGAGATGCTGCTCGCTCCTCTTAATAGAATTCACACTGGCAGCATCGGCCAGCTGTAGTAGCATGCAAATGTACGCGGGAGCTTCCCTGCGTGGGCAGACCTGCCGCTGCTCTCATTAATATGTGACTGCAGTAGGAAAATAGATGGAGTGGATAAAAAGTGTATCTGCAAACACATTCTTGTCAAAATCAGAAATATAAGAGGAAAAAAAGCACTTTTTAAAATGCAAAATATTTGTAAAAGTGCAGGTAAAGCCACTGCATCACTAACACATCCGCTGATGTGAAAAACTCCATATCTTAGTCCCTGTCAGATATGACATGTGTCACTACATGATTATCGATGGATACGCAGCTAATGCAGCGGGCAGGTATACAGAGCAAACAAACCGTGTCCTACCTCTCCTGGTCTGTCTGATCTTTGGGCTCAGCATGGCTGTCATCGCTGGTCCACGCGCTCTCCTCTCGGCATGTTCATGTACATCCAAGCACCCCACCCCTGTCTCTGCCTCTCTGTGCCTGTGCCTCTCTCCTCTCCTTCTCTCTCTGACCTTCTGCAGTGCATCCGGCAGCTAGGGGGTTGGGTGAACAGGGGAGGGGAGGAGAATTGGAAAGACAAGGGGGTGGTGAAGGAGGAGGAGGGACGACCCCTCTTTCTCTTCTCTGCGCACACGCCCAGTGGCCTCCACCCCTCCCTGTTACATTATTCATGGCGATACAGCCGCCTGGGGTAGTTAGAGGAGAGGTCTCCGACCAGGCAGAGCACGGACCTGGCGGGCTAACAGATGCCTGGTTTTAAGTGTTGTTATTTTATGCAATGAGTGCTTTTTCATAAAGATCTGCATGTTTGTAAAGGAAAGACAAAAAAGAAGGGGAGGGGGTGTTCATCTGGCAGGTGTCTCCTCCTTCTGCATCTAATTACGCTGTAGAGGTCCTCAGCTTGCCTCCACCTCCTTCCCTTAATCACTCATTTTCCCCCAGCCTTCCTCTGTTTCCTCTCTCATTTTCTTCCTGCCTCTCTCCTTTGCTATATCAACGTTTGATCTCCTTTTTCAAAAATCTTTTCTTTCCCTCCTTCTCATGCCTCTCTCGCCACAATTCTCTGCTGTAAACCCATCAGTCTCTACTCTCTTTTCTTCTCCCCTTAATTACTTTTTTGTCTTTGCCACTCTTGGCCATCTAAGAACGATGCTGCCTTCAATTCAAAGTCAGACGTGGGAAATTCCCGGCTCGTACAGCAGGTTGTAATTACATCCTCCAGGCATTCCAGTGGCACAACTCAGAAGAAAACAGGGAAGAAAAAATACTATTTCTCTCCTAACAGACAATGTCATGTCGCCTCGAGCTACAGTGGCCTGTAATTGACGGGATGAAGTGTGTAGGCGTGTGGCACTGCTGGCAAGAGACGTTTAAAGCCAAGAGGAAAAATGTTACCACTGTTCATTATGGCACCTGATTTTGATTCAGTTGCAGTTTCAGTCTTTTGACAAATATGTGTGTGACCAATTAGTTTTACTGCCATTTTTGTCACTAAACCTTTAGTCTGATTTTTTCCAGGCATTTTAAATTTTTATGTCTTCTGAGCATTTCAAGGCAACAGCTGTCGCCATGTTTTGGTGTGTGCCATGGTTACATGTGTCGTCTACTGCGAGGATAGAAGAAAATCCTCTGTATGCTTGTTCTGCGATGACAGGCTAATGCTTCTCAGCAAATCCAGTAGTCATTCCCAAACTTTGGCTTTGGTTTGAACAGAGCCGCCCACTCACTGTTCTTGCTCACCTATCATTACCGCAGCTATGTGCTCTCCACTGCAGAGCAGCCTGATCATTCCCCAAAGCACTGGGCGCTGTGTAAAACGGTTGACAGCCTACATTAATTGTGAACGGTTGCTCATTGTGAAATTCTGCTTTCAAGAGCTGTTTCTTTGCATTTTCCCTATCTGACATAGAAATGTCCTACCCTCAGTCTTCTCTGGAAGGCAGCATCAGACCTGTTGTTGCTGTTAGCAGCTGTGCTACAGCAGCCGGGCTTCACTCCTCCTCCAGGATGGAGGATAATAGCCTCAAGACCTGCACTGCAATTGAATCAGAGCTGGCCTCACGATAACCACAGATGCTCTTATTACACAGCAGAGTGGGAGAGGGACGCAGAGGGGGTGGAGGAGTGTGCGTGTGTGTGTGTGTGTGTGTGTGTGTGTGTGTGTCACACTAACACGCACATGTACACACAAGCCAACAAGCAGTTAAAATTAAGCAGCAAATGCAAAGATTGATCTACCGCGCGCACACACACACATGGAGTAAACCAAAAATCAGCCAAAATGAGGTTTGCAGAGAGAGAGAGAGAGAGAGAGAGAGAGAGAGAGAGATAAAGGTCACACAAGCTGAAATTAAACAGAGAGAAAGAGGACACACACACACACACACACACACACACACACACACACAC
>JAVQJF010128876.1:0-15364 GCA_036023855.1 Gadopsis marmoratus
TAGGATTCCACCAAACCCATTTGTAGTGAAGCTGCTGACCTACTTCATATTGCACAATATTCAGCGTTTTTACATTGTACCACAGATAGTATTCACAGTACTATCTTCTTCAGAATGCAAAAGGTCTAGTCGCAGGCTCTTGTCTTTCTTCTCCACAAAGAAGAAGCCAGGGGAGGTTCATGGTCTAGAGCACAGAACGGGATGTGACATAAACTCCAACATGCAGAGTGCTGGTGAAGGGTTCCACCACAAGCCTCTCGCTTGTCATATACTGTGTGTGGAACTTTACTTGAGGGATGAACAGCATTCTTTCAAAACATATTCCCTCATTTGGTGTTTTGACGATGATGGTGTTGGAGAGCACTGTCTTAACATGTGGCTCCAAAATCTCCCACAGGTGTTTAGGTGGGTTGAGATCTGGTGATTTCAGTGGTGAGTTCATAGCATATAATTGAGTTTCATCCTCATCAAACCTCATTGACCCCTTGTGTCTTGTTTGAAGCGTCTGCAGTAAGTATGTTCCTACACTCATTTATTCAGTGCTTCCCTTTCATTTGCCCCCATGTGTACTTTGTAAATTTGAACTCTGTAATGGTTTACATTTCACTGCTCTGTGTGACGTTAGAGACTTTGCACTATTATCTCCATCTTAAATTGGGAGACGAGTCTTCATAAGCAATTTGCTAATCAAGATGCAAGTCAAACGCTGACATGTAACTCAAGCTGACAGGTAACAGAAAACAAATTCTGGTGACTGACAGCAGTTCATGCAGCACTTTAATGCTCCTTATGTATATAACCTATTGCTCCTTATGTATATAACCTATTTATGTTCTCTGGTGTCATACAGAACTCGCAAGGTAAAAATAATCATGAGAATTACTCGCATTATTAGACTGTAAATTGAACATGTAATGAAAAATGACAAACAGGTAGGGACAGGACAAAAAAGAGGCCTCATGTATAGCAATATTCTGGGGGGTAATACTGTGTCACACACTTCTTAATGGGCTTAATGGACTGCCAAAGTATGTAGAGTACAAGCACAGCAGAATGCTGTTTGATTCAGGGAAAATCCTGCACTTACAAGCTGAGCCAAGTAATTTTAATACAGATCTCTTAATAGAAAATAATTTTCTTAACAGTTCACAGTCATCTTATTGATTTAACTGTAGTTTAGATTTTGAAAACATGCTAAAATCAGGCATAGTCAATCAATTATAGTTGGGCAATTTGCTGTCAGGTCACAAACAAACCACACCAGAGTCCGCTTGGAAGTGGAGCGACACCCTCCTTTTCATGTCTCGGTTGGGGTGTTTAGTCCAAACCAGAGTTCAATTGACAGCTTTCACACCAGATGACCGAACCGAACAGTTAAGGTGTGAACGCAACCTAAATGAGGTGCCTGTGATCTAGTTCAGACAGCCTGTCAATCTGCTGCTACGCTCACATGGCATGTGTTTCTCCCTGAAACACATATCCCATCTCTACTTTTCATCATGGTGGTGTATGTAAGCTGTCGGTGCTCTGCTCACTCTTTTGCAGCCATGCCTGCTGCTGCCACGCTGCTCACGTGAAAGCTGCCACCACTGCTACTACTGGTCATAGATATATGCAGTTTAGCACACAGACTGGTAGCAGGGCGAAACTGCTAGCCTAGCTCCTGTCCCATATACATGCTTGAGCAACTGAAGAAAAAGATCTGCGTTACAGTGGCTCCCAGTGGCTACAGGGAGAGTTTTAGATGGTGCTCATCTACAGTATGTGCTGTTGTGTTTTGCTCTTCAGACGGTGGTGGTACAGTTCGCCGTCCTCAGCCGTTACCTCCGTCCACCATGCACCAGAGTGGTCTTTCCAGCACTGACAGCAGCTCTGCTTACGGTCTAGCCTCCAACCGCCACGGCTTCTCCAGCTACCCCGAAACCTTCATGAGCTCTGTAGGACCTAGCAACCACGTCAACCCTGTCAGCAACGGACTCTCCCCACAGGTAAGGCCTGCTGGACTACTGTAACATTTATGCACAAGGATGTGTACTCATGGCATCATTAACTCAGTCATGAATCTGTATTAGGCTGTAATGCATTACTGTAATCTCAGTAATTTGCTGCCTTGCTGGGAGTTGGATTTGACGATCAATATCAGTTTCATCTTTGTGTCCAGTGTAGAGACTGGTCTGGGATTCTAGGTTTGCACATGGGCTGGAGGTGGGGAGAGGTGTCTAGCTTCCAACAAAAGTGGAGGAATACGCCTTCTGGGAACTCTAAGGTTATGTTATTGACATGTTATGTCAAGCCACTGGTACATCGCCAAATCTCTTGGGGTTTTTTATCAGTGTTAGAGGGTTTGTGAAGTTGACACTTGCGGAGAGGAGTCCAGGTGTGTGTAAGCTCACTGCTTATGGGCAGTTAATTGCTTCAAAGTATAGACTGGTTGCTCAGCATGTAGTTAACATTAAATTTGTTGGGAGTCACCTTTGACAGAGGTGGGCTGATAAATGGAAAATAATGACAAAAGTTGCTACTTCTACTGTTATGAGTAAGGTTAGGTTAATAATTTTCAATTAGATATAGGCAAAAATAATGAATTACACTTTCCAAGTAACTCGCCCGGTGTTGGTCGTCATAACAGTGAAATCAGTAACCTTGGAGAATCAAAGTTAGGGGGGAAAGGAGTGCCTATGATGCAACCCTCAAGGAACCACAGGGCTATGTGGCCATTTGATCAACCTGTCCACCAGTTTCAGTGTTAGAAATAATGCCACTGTACTTATCAGTGATGTCCAAGACCAACACTTGATAAGTCCTTGTTTCTCTACAACCAAATACGACAGATTGAAATAAATTGGAAATATCCTTTAAGCCATGTGTTTAAATACCGTACTGGGTATCACCTATATTCCTGCCTCAGTGATGCTCTCTTCAGTGGACTTACTGTCCACGTTTGAGTGAACATATATGATCACAATAATAGTATTATTAATAGTATTTGAATTAGTGTGTTGACTTTGTTGAAATGAGCAGATGAGATTGGACCTTTCCATGTTATTAAGGAGATAACTAACTGACTTTTCTCAGTAAGTGCTACATTAACTACACACACCTCTTTGCTAATGGGCGAATTAGAACAATGACATTTTACAGTTAATTTTATCACCCATCTCTGACTTTGTGCAATTAACTACATTGTCCGACCCCATGGCTCCCAATGGATTCTGGCTTGAGCTTTCAAACAGAAAGATGTTCAGTTGCAGAATAAATCCTTTCCACTCTTCAGGGGAAAAAGTAGAAAAGAAATAATCTCACTGACTAATGACTGTGATTATTAATTTCTGACAGCGCCTCTCATTTTATAATTAACAGATGTTGCTGTCAATGCAGTCTGTTCTAATGAATTGTTGCTGATATCTATGTATCCTGTAGTGTTGTTTGTGTGACATTTGGTTTAGTGCAAGTGACTCTGTATATTCTCTCTGAACACAAAGTAACAGCTTTTTAGTCCAGTGGTAAACTTGATCTATTGAGTTAAATCTATTTAGATTTCAACCTGGGTGGTTACATAGAGCTCTTTGAACAACATGATTGCAATCTGCTTATTTAATTTAGCATTTTGCATTTTACTGATTTTAGCCAGTAAATTCTTGTAGCTTGGGAGAAATCCTTGCTGGAGTGGAGTTAAAATAATGAAGTAATTTGTTCTTATTCTTCACACACACACACACACACACATAAGTCTGAAGTTACCTCGCTAACCCCAAATCCTGCTTTGTAGTACAGGCCTCAGGTGAAGTGATAATGGGTTCGACAGGAGGCAGAAGCACCGCGAAGTGCTGCCTGCTTCCTTCATCAATTCTTATATTCAAGTGTTAGTTATATTAGCTTGTTAAATTCGTTAACCTTATAGAAGATTCTTTTCACAATTTTTGAGGAAAAGCAATCTTTCAGACTCAAACCTGTTTTTCATTTTAAGACTCAAGCTTTACATAGTTTCATAGTTGGTGCAAAACTGTTGACCTAATAGTCTGAATAGGATTGTTTCTGTTTTTCCAGATTTTGTTGAGGTTACAGACATCCATTCTGGATTTTGATCTTTTTTCTTTTTCAGAAACTGAAATGTTGTTTTTAGCTCTCTCTCATCCCTTGCCTTCAGCCATGGACATCGGAAATCTCTTGGGGTGTAAGTGAGCCCGTTTAAATATAGACAGTGTGCGGAATACTCTATGACAATCGAGGGGGTCGTGGCATGGAAATATACAGTATATATACATATATATACATATATATATACACACACCATTTTTTATTTAACAAAAAAACTAAGAAATGTATTTCTCACGATGAACCCCAGGAAGGGCACAGAATGAGTGTGAAACTCACACTTCTCTGCCTTGATGAAGAGTTGGTGGCCTAACAGGCGCTGCAGCACCTGTCGAACATGCCGCACATGTGCCTCCTCATTGGTGGAGAAGATGAGGATGTCATCCAGGTAGATCAACACAAACTTGTTGAGCATGTCGCGGAGCACGTTGTTCACCACTCTTTTAAATATCTTGCTATGAGACTGAAAAGCACTATTTCTCACGGTCTCACCCACCTATATCCACTATGAAGTTTACAGAGAAAATGGCTAATTTATAAGCTAAATCCTCCATAGATTGTGATTCCATAGTGATTATGGTAGGGCCTGTCCATTATCGACTTATCATACGAGATATGCCCGTGATCATTTTTGCTGGCCTCGATATTGCCCATTGTGTTTACATGTTTGCTTGTTTACACAAGAATATCACCAACATTTTAGCCAAGATGATGCCAGAATAAGCAACAGGGAGCTGGATGTTTACTACCAAAGTCCTTTACTACGAAGCAAGTTCAACATACCCAGAATATCTTTTCATTATCTGGCTTCACTGAGCCAAACAAAGCTAAGCGATCACACGATGGGGGTTTTCAACTCGGTCAGTCAACTCAGCATTTCCCAATCTAACCCTTAGTGCATTCACATAAAAGGAGCGGGGTTTGCAGCATATGACTGATCGCAAACATGACAAGTCTACTGGCAGCAGAGCAGCATTTTTTACTAACGAAGAGCAAACTATAAGATTAGAGAACTACGAAGACTTTAACACATCATCCAGGCTAAAAGCAGCACAGCTGCAGGACAGCTGGCATATAATGGTTGGCTTATAATATCACTGCCCTATCGTCTGTCTTCCATTAAATGTATGTGTTGCAAAGATGTGTTCTAATGGTGTGTATGACAATTTTAGCCTTATTCGTTCAGCTGCAGTGTCAAACGAACTTGGGATCAAAAAAAATTATCTCCCATCAAAACAAATCAAATCAACTTATATATACAGCACCTGCTGTGCAAAATTACCCTACAAACTCCTACAAATAATACGATACATTAAAGACATATTACTGACCGCAAACAATACAAATAAAATCAACTCTTTGAAGAACTTAATGGCAAATATACATCGGCTACATGTCACAATGTGAAAGGAAATGTCCATTTAGTCTGAATATGAGTTTAAATGATGGAAAACACTATGTTTCCATTCATTAGATTGTTGGATTAACATGTTGTCTTTGGTGTGAATATTTCAGTCAGTTCAATATAATTTATTTATATACTGATGTCGACATAGCTGCCATGCAAGATTGTGGCCTCCATCGGGAACAGCGTACTATACCAGTATATTACCAGTTTATTATTTTTATAAATCTGGCCTGAAGAAATTAAAATGTAGCCACTCTAAATATAGCTTATTCTGTGTGCTACCTTCTACAAACAGATACAATCTCAACATTAACATTTATCTAATTTTTGGCTGTGTTATTTGTTTTAAATAGTAAAATCTGAATTTGAAATGACTGCATCATCCTGTACAGCCTTCAGGTATATTTATGAGCTTAAGGCAGAACTGTTATCCGCTGTTATGTGTTGGGACAGAGCGCTAACATATGAGTGGACTGTGGAAGAAATCCCATCGAATTTAAATCAAAGCAGCGCCAGTAAATTCATTTGATATAAATAGTATTCATTCCTGACATGAAATGCATCTGCAGTGAATGCTGCTGCATTCTGTGTTTATTGTCCTCTCAGTCTATTCTGAATGGCTCCGAGTAGCTGAAGCTTTTCCATTATGGGTTCACTGCCGTTGACCCTTTCATCATGTTCCCAGACATTTACATGCGATAACAATGTAGGGAGAATTTCCTAAGATCCCACTTCAAAATTGCAGGAAAACCATATGCTGTACGTCTGACAGGCAATAATTCAATTTGAACCAGCTATATTGCATTTGAAATGTAATTCACAGAAGCCATTTCTGCGCCTCCTCCTCTCAAATTGAATGGGAAAGAATTAGAGCCTGACTTTCATGTGGAGATGGAGTGTGCAGCCAAGTCTTATTGACAGAAAGACAAAAATCACAGTATGAAATGCCAGGGATGGCACTGCATGTGTAAATAGAAACCCTTTTCACAGCTTCACCATCACAGTTGTAATAACCCCCTACCCCCACCCTAAGAAAGCCTGCAAAAATAAAGCTTTTTTTTTTTTTTAAACCACACTTTTTGACAAATTCCCATAAATCTATTTTGCTGTCGAGCCCTCTAAGTGGTGAGGAAGTGGTGGTTTTTTTTACAGTCAGCTGGACCACTAATCCGTTTCTGTCAGGTCAGACAACTTAATGACCTGCCACTGAAGATGAAACTATTACTTCCCACAGTGACCTCAACACATCAGCACATCACACGAGTAAAGGAGAACACATTTCTCCTCTTGTGCTCTCATTTCCTCTCCGGTTTGTTGTGAGAGGAAGATTTAGCGTGCTTTGGAATGGTGGAGCTCTCTGGCTTGCTATTTGATGTCAGGGTGAGAGATAGAGAGAGCGAGAGAGAGAGAGAAAGAGAGAGAAAGAGCGAGAGAGAGAGAGAGAGCAGGCGAGTAAGGATAGAATAGAGTGGGTTTCAGTATTGGGGGATCAGAGCTGCTTTGGTTCTCCAGCTCTGTCTCTTTGATCCATATCCCCAGGCCTGCCTGCCTGCCTCGCTAACTCAGGCCTCTGCTCGTGATTCCTGACAACTGTCGGCCTGAGATAAGGAGGTGGGGTGGGGGGAGGTGGGGGGCCTCTTCTACATCCCCCCCCCACACACACACTGCACTGCCACCGCATACCCTACTAGTAACATTAACAACAACCTATTTTAAAAAATCAATGAGGAAATGTTTTCAAGACTGAGCGCACAAGGACCTCCAACTTCCCCCTCCCCCACCACCACCACCACCACCACCACCTGCACCGTCCGTTAAAAAAATACCAAAATATAAGGACCCCCAATCCTGTGCCCGTCCTCCTGCAGCCCCCCAGTTCACAGCGTGTTGACATGGCTGTGTGCACCTGAATGTCAATGAGTGTGGTGCCTAATATTAGTCTCAGCTGCTATCAAAATTTGCAGTACTAAGCCCTTTGACTGGGCACGCTGTCAACTGGCATGCTCCCATGTCAACAAATCAAAAAGGATGAGCACATATATTTACATCATTCCCATAATGAGGAATAGAGTGGGGGCAGGGGGTAGATGTTAATTAGAAATCGCCTGAAAAACAGATGCTGCTTCAGTTTGGCAAGAAGCAAAGCAGAGCTTTATAGCAGAGCTTTATAGCAAATAAATAAATAAAAGACGAGACCTACTCAAGGAAGCTGCCAGAAAAGCAGAGGAATTTAAATCCCACTGATGGAATGTTGGTAGGATATATTTTTCTTTATTTATCACTTAGTAAGTGATCTCCTCTCCTCCTCCCTCAGTGGAAACTAAACATTACCCAGGGTGCTGTCTGACTGACTGAGTGGGTAGAAAAGTGTTAAGTTCCTGTGGTTTGGATGAAATGTAGGCGTTGACTGGCTGCAGTGCATAAGCAACTACAACCTCAAACTCAAATCTACTGTTATTTATGGGATGAGTTTTTACAGACGCATAACCACTACCACAGCCAATATGTGATTCTGATTGGCCAGAAGGTGTGCATTATTTCCAGGTACCTTCACATCTCTGATGTAGAGTCCCGGTCAATGTTGAAAACCATAGAAAGGAAAAAAAAGAGCTGACGAAGCAGACGGGCGGGATCCCACACTGGAGACGATCCCATTGGGCGAGAGGCGGGGGGTCAGTGTAGGAAACATTTTGGCCTAATGGTGATGCTGGATAAAAGGTCAGGGCGTCACCAAAATCATAAGCAATCATTCTTTGGAGATTTTCATAGAGAGATATTCATAGAATACCAATAGAGCATCCTGTGATGTGCAGTAATTGCAAATAGCCACATCTACCGAACCAACCAATGGCACCATGCATTCAGGACCCAGCTGCCTGCAGTTTGTCAGCCTCCAGCTGAGAGCCATCTCTCTGTTTATTTACATGTCATTATGGCAGGGAGGAACAGATATTAACACTGTCAACTGCAGTTTGACCTGACATCCCTCAATAGGCCAACTTCACGCTGCTTAAGCAAACAGCTTCCATACTCTGACTTGACCCCAGCTAGATCTGATAAAGTGCCTCTTGGCCTGAAATAATTCATGTTTACCCGGTAGTTTGGAATAGTAGTGGAGGTGGTGCAGGAGGGAGATGCAGTGGGTGATGTTGGTGAGAGCGAGAAGGTATAAATAGGCTTAGTAAGAGTGGGAACATTGAACTGCTCATTGTTTTCACAAGAGGAAAAAGGACCAAAAGTACCAACATATTTTTCTGCTTTGCTCTTTGCAACTCTGCAACACACATCTTGCAAAACACTACACACTACACACTTTCTTTTGCAATCAGAGGAAAAACACATCTATTCAAAATGCACAACATACCTGAAATTGGCAACACACACACGAAAACACTTATACACTAAATGAACACCAATGTCTGATCATTAGCACTACAAATATAGCTCAGGTGAGCTCACCTCTTCTGTGCAAATATGTGGCCACCCTAATTAAAGGTGGGATCAATAAACTATCCACCCCTTACAATGCCCTACAATACTTTTTTTGTTCTCCATTGCACTGTAATTTTACTGTAATTATTTTTGTTTTGGTGAGTCATAATGGAACATCAGAATTCAACACCATGTAATGGCCACGCCCTTCAGTGAAAACTCACAATTCTCTCTGTAAAGCATCATCAAGGTCTTAAGCTGTCTTGGCCAAATTTGAGGTTGTTCTGCTCAACTCACTAGGAGATGTGTTTAAAAGTATAGTTGCCTGTAACTTCATGTTATCACTAGGTGGCGCTATGACTTTCATTAAATTTTGACCACTACATGTCTTGAGGCCTAGACTCTCATCAATCGTGAGGAATATGTAAAAGATCTGATCATTTTAAGCCGAGTTACAACAGTTTCATTTTTCATGATGGAACATCAGAATTTGCCGTGGCCGTGCCCTTCAGTGAAAACTCACAGTTTTCACAGTGAAGCATCATCAAGGTCTTATGGCTTGACTGATCAAATTTGAGGTTGTTCTGCTCAACTCACTAGGAGATGTGATTAAAAGTATAGTTGCCTGTAACTTCATGTTATCACTAGGTGGCGCTATGACTTTCATTAAATTTTGACCACTACATGTCTTGAGGCCTGGACTCTCATCAATCGTGAGGAATATGTAAAAGATCTGATCATTTTAAGCCAAGTTACAACAGTTTCATTTTATTTTTTAGGAGATGTGATTAAAAGTATAGGCCTGTAACTTCCTGCTGTCACTTGGTGGTGCTATGATTGTGGATGAAAATTAGCATATAGATGGCTTCAGTTTGGTGCTTCTTGGACAATGTACAGTCCAGTTATAAACAAATGCTCGTCACTCGTGGTGAATCTTTGGTCCAAACTGACCTTACACATGTTCAGAGTATCATTAGTTGCTCAACCAATCACAGCAGTGTATATTTTAGAGCATTCCTCCGGTTGATCCATTTTAGTACCATGTGTGTGCTTTGGTGGAAGGGATGTAGATATTAAGTCTATTGTTTGTTCCACTCTCCAGAGCAGCAGGTGGCGGTAATGCACCAATAAGCTGGGTGCCAAACACCATAAAACTAGAAGAAGAAGAAGTACAGTGCTGCACCCAGCGTCTTTTTTTTTCAGATAAATGACATGTTTTCAAAGGTACCTGTAGATATAGGTAGGTCACTGGTTGCAAATGAAAGGGAATTATGGAATAGAGGAAGGAAAATGGGGTATGTAGTCAGGAAAGTACAAGGAGCAATAGATGAGGTAATTGAGTGGGGTTATGATTGGGGGTGGAGGTTCTCAGTAGAAAAAACTCAAACGGTATTTTTTTTACCAGGAAAATAATTGAGAAAGGGATGATGCTAAGGATGCATGGGAAAAAATTAGAAAGAGTTGGAACTTTTAAATCTCTGGGGGTTACTTTTGATTCATGGTTAACATGGGCAGACCATATTAAGAAAAGTAATAAATGTGTTGAGATGTCTGTCTGATAGGGAGTGGGGAGCAAGTTGCTCATCACTGAAAAGAATGTATTTGGCCTTGATAAGATCGGTTTTGGATTATGGCAGTGTAGAGCATGGATCAGTTGATTGCTCAGATTCATCATCAGTCCTAGCAAGTTTTAGGTCTTTCCATTCAAACAGCCGTCTAGATATACTGTATGAAGTTCTTCAGTCAATTACAACAACAACAAACCAGGTAAGTCAGGTAAAATGTCTGTGGGTTCCGGCACACGTAGGGGTGAGAGGTAATGAGAGGATGGATGAATTGGCAAAGAGGGCTTTAAAGAAAGGAAATAAAGAAATGCAAATTAGTGTCAGTAAGCAGAGGTCAAATGTATAATCTGGGAACAAAACAACCAACTTTGGCAAGAAAGGCAGGACAGAGAGGGGAGAGGGAGGCATCTGTGTCAAATTCAAAAAGGTGTCAGAGGTGCTAGGGTGGGTAGTGGACATAGGAGAGAGGAAATGACATTGACAAGGTTAAGTTTGGGGCACAGGGCGCTAAATAAAACACAGTGAAATGGTAGGGAAACACCAAACAGGGTTTTGTGTCAGGAAGAGCATGTAGTTATGAGCTGTAGGAGGTAGAAGACACACAGAGAGTGCAGCAATTCCCATTAACAGGAGTTCTGAGCATGGGGGAGAGAGCACAGGTATTTTATCTCAGAACACTCTGCTTCTAGTTGAAATCGTCTTCTCAGGCAGCCAATCGTATATTAAATGGGGCTCGTCACCCTGGTAACCAACAAAATGGACGAGAAATGTATTCTGTCCTGAGCTGTATGACATGTCAGATAGAGACGGAAAAGCCCATTTGTGGGAGCGGATCGGCCGGACGCTGAATGTTGCTGGTGAGTGTTCCCCTATGCGCAAGCTTGTTGTTAGCTACGTAGCCACCCCTTAATGTAGCGTTAAGATATTTTTGTCGTAGAAACAACACCCACGTGCAGTAATTATTTCTCTCACAGCACAAACTCGCCAACCTTCAAAATGAGGCTGAAATGTGAGTACTGACCTTCAAAGGCAAAACATTCCATATTTAATTTCCTCTTTACCCCTTTGATAACATCACTGGGACACACATCAGTGTCGCTGTCATTTCTCTCTGGCTTTAATTTATTTCCTCAGATAACGTATAACGATATTTGTCTTTCATTTCATCTGGGTTCAGAATGCATTGGTTTGGTTGTTGCAGCTCAGTATATTTTAATATTTCGTTTTCATGACATTGAATTAGATTTTTCTTTTCAGCACTGATGGGGTGTGGGATTTTCAGGATTACGACCTCTGACAACAAACACATCTGCTCAGAGTAAAATAGCATAAGATGATTGCATAATTACCTCTGATTGCATCAGAGAGTCTGCATTCAACGTTGATGTGCTCAGTGTGCTTTGCAATGACTATCTGACGTACGATTCCGTGGACTATAGAGATAGATCCTGCCTGACACCAGCAACACGTCAACATCAGCCTTAATCCCAGTCACTGTGTCCGCCCACAACAGAACTTTCAGTCTGGCACTGTGAGGTAAATCATAATGAAGCAACATACGCTTTAAATGAAACGTTTGAACAGTTCTGTAGTGTAGTGAAAGTTAACGACAAGAATGAGTTCATCCTCGATTGTTGCACGCTGTTCTTTGTGTCGCCTAGCGCTGCTCATGGTGGAATTGTTGGGTCTATACATATAGAGTTGGTTTATACTTGCTCCATATTAACAAGTGCTGTGAGATAACTCTGTTATGATATAGCGCTATATAAATAAAACTGAATTCAATTGAATTGAATTCTTTCTATCTTGACCATCTCACAGGCTGGTCTCAGTAATCAACAACATGGGCTGCAGCTGAAATGCAGACCTTAGATCTGGTCATTATTATTAATAGCGACCATGAGATGTAGCAACTGAGACGTTTACATTGTAAAAAATCAACGTGTTAGTGCTCTCTGCTGAACATATAAACATATAGTATTTCTGCTCTTTCATTTCTTGTTCCTCATTGGCTGACACACATGCATATATATCTGTAGTAAGATTAAATGGGTGGATCATTTCTCCCATGAACTGCTAATACGAGCTATTTCATGTTCCTATCTGTTCTAATTGGCCACAGGCGCATCCTGGCAGTATAGAGAGGGGTCACATTTTTCAGTCTTTCCTCAAGGGCATTAGTGGCATTGCACTCGTTATATACAAAACGTGATGGAAATAGATGTGTGGAGAATTAAGAAATGCGACCTTGAAAGAGAAGTCTCAGACTGTCTGCTTTGGAAAGTTACAAAAACGAGGCACATTCCCCAACCATTCTGACACCGGGCAGACAGGTGTGAAGGGAGGGGGTTTCAGGTGGGGTTTGATAATCCAGCAAGCACTATGTTTGAAGTCACCTTTAGCCGTTCACATGCACTACCTGATTTTGTTATGACCCCCAATAATCCCTAAATTATCTTTCGCTATTTTGAACCTGAGCTCAGAATTAAGCATCAAGCTGAGCTGAATAAAAAGTAAATAAATGAAATGTGGTGGGTTATTGCATTTCAAAGTAGTGTAGTGAAGGATAGTAATGTGTTTCACAGAGATAAACATAGCACATCTGCACACCTCTGTTCTCCTCTCATCTCTTCATCTGTTAAGTACTCCTCACACTGTTTGAGATGGAGGCTTATGTTTCACTACATTTCATCCTTCGAGTGAGGAGATGACCTTGACTCACACACGTCACACCTTTATTCTGTCTTTCCCAAATATATCTGCAATTCCATTCTGCATCTTCAAAAACTCCAATCTTTGCATGTGTCTGACTACCTGCTGGTGTAACATGTGGGGTAGGTAACATTTAGATAGATAAACAGCTGACAGGATGGGATGCACCACAGTTGGAGTACATACTCATGAGTGAAGTTGGGTCTGTTTTCTAAGCTTTGGCAATCATCAGTTACATCCCAACTGTATTTTACTCACAAGTTAACTTGCTGAGATCTGGGAGACACGTCAATATGATTATGGTTAGGGGTCCAACAATTATAGTAACTTTTTGAAACAATTAAACAGGCTTTATGCAGTGATTGTTCAGATGTGGAGGTGAGAAAGTAAGCTGGGTTTGAAATTCTCAAGTTCTCTTTTCTTCATTCTTCACATAACTATAAGTGCAAACCAGTTGCAGTGTCCTCAGATTTCAGTTGAGAAGTTCAGAAGTAGGTGAGTATAATATTTCGCAGGTTGTAAAAATGAATGTGAATTTCTCTTCACTGTGGACTCTGCCCTGACACTGGGCTATTGATATTGCTGTGTACACATTTTGACACCACTGGACATCTTGTGGGTATTGTCTCTGTAATGTCACTGCATTAGCTCCTGGCTACAGTATCTGTAAGTAGGACTGCTATCAGTGGGTTGCAGCTGCAGAAACAGACAGAGCTTAGAAACAAACAAAGAAGAGGGTTTCCTCTGACACGATTGCAAACAAAACAAGCCTTCATTAGAACAGCTGTGGACGTTCAAATTATATAAAAGGCAAACTCTTTGTCTGAGGTGTTTATTTATCTGAAAGGATACATATTGTATTAATTTCCACATGACACTCACCATTTACTGCTACTAGCTGCTTTTAATAAGTTGAAAGAATTAATTCCCAGATGAATCATATGCTGTATGAGTCTGTCCTATCTGATACCTCAGCTCTCATGAGGCCTCCAGTAACATCACAACAGGAGAAGACGCAGGATCCCTCTGTGTCTTTGTCTGTTGTGATGCTACTGACAAGGGCTCAGTACAAACAGAACATTATCATTAACTCTGAAGCCACAATATATATAATAAAAAATATATATATATGTATATAAATTCCCAGAATGTTCCGATTACCACAGGAACCACTGTTGCCTTCACTTTCTACATATTCTGTAGCTCTTCTTTCAGCCCTTGGTATTTCTCGAGCTTCTCGTATTCCTTCTTCCTGATGTTGATGTCACTTGGGCTTGCTACATCTATCACTTCTGTCTTCCTCTGCTGCTTGTCCACCACTACTATGTCCGTTCGGTTCGCCATCACAAGTTTGTCAGTCTGTATCTGGAAGTCCCACAGGATCTTAGCTTGGTTCTTCTCAACCACCTTCGGAGGTGTGTCCTATTGTGACCTTGGGACTTTCAGCCTACACTTGGCACAGATTATCCTGTACACTATGCCAGCCACTTGGTTATGGCGTTCCATGTAAGCCTTGCCTGCTAGCATCTTACACCCTGCTGTTATGTGCTGGATTGTTTCAGGGGCATCTTTGCACAGACTGCACCTGGGGTCCTGCCTGGTGTGGTCGATCCCAACCTCTACTGATCTTGTGCTCAGAGCCGTTCCTGTGCTGCCATGATTAGTGCCTTTGTGCTGTCTTTCAGTCCAGCCTTTTCCAGCCACTGGTGGGATTTCAAAAACTGAAAACACGTTGAAAACACATCAGATCTCAATGGGAAGAAACATTGTGCTGGATATCTATACTGATATGGACTGGGTAATGTGTTAGGAATGAAAGGATACCACATCGTTTGATGGAAATGAAAATTATCAACCTACAGAGGGCTGAATTCAAAGACACCCCGATAATCAAAGTGAAAAAATGATGCGGCAGGCTAGTCCATTTAGCTGAAATATCATTGCAGCAACTCAGAATGGTCCTCTGTAGTTTGTATGGCCTCCACGTTCTTGTATGCTGCCTGACATGCTTTGAGCAGTGTATTTACATGACACTGAGGGGGTGGTGCGGTCGTCCATTAACCCCAGGGTTGGTGGTTCGATCCCAGCTCCCGCTGTCTGCATGTCGAAGTGTCCCTGGGCAAGACACTGAACCCCGAGTTGCCCCCGGTGG
>JAVQJF010128886.1:0-15346 GCA_036023855.1 Gadopsis marmoratus
CCTGCTATAAGCTTTATCACAGAGGAAAGTCTTCAGCCTACTCTTAAATGTGAGCAGGGTGTCTGTCTCCCGAACACAGACTGGAAGCTGGTTCCACAGGAGAGGAGCTTGGTAGCTGAAGGCACTGGCTCCCATTCTACTTTTAGAGACTCTAGGAACCACAAGGAGCCCTGCATTCTGGGAGCACAGTGCTCTAGTGGGGTAATAGGGTACTACGAGCTCTTTAAGATATGATGCTGCCTGATCATTAAGGGATTGGCGACTGCTTTCTCAAGGATCTTAGAGAGAAAGGGAGGGTTGGATATTGGTCTATAGTTTGATAAAACCCCTGGATCCAGAGTGGGGTTTTTAAGAAGCAGGTTAATTACAACTACTTTAAAGGACTGTGGTACATTTTAATAAGGACAGATTGATCATATTTAGTAATGAAGTGCCAACTAATGGTAGAACTTCCTTTAGCAGCTTAGTTGGGACGGGATCTAAGAGACATGTTGAAGGTTTAGATGAAGAAATCTAAACGTCAAATCGAAAGTTTGGTTTTAGTTAATGTAAGTGGTCGGGGGGCAGACAGCCTCTCTGTGGAGTTCAGGTGGGTAACTGTGGAAGCAGAGAAGATGTAGGACTGCAGCTCTGCCTCCTGGTCTCAGCTCTGAGGTGTCATGGCTTAGGGCCGCTATGAGAGCGGCTCCACCCAAAGTAGGATGGAGACCATCTCTCCTAATCAGACCAGGTCTTCTCCAGAAGGTTCGCCAGTTATCTACAAAGCCCACATCATTACCTGGACACCACCTCGACAACGTCTCCACGTTAATTTCCGTGGCGTAATCGGGAGTCATTACCGCCGAAGTGAATAACAGTCTTATCATATTTCCGTTTATCCTTAGTCAGCAGTTTCAAATAGGATTCAACGTCGCTGCTCTGGCCCCAGGATGCATCCGACTATGGTCACTAGTGTCGCTAACTTCACGTTTCGCAAAATAGAGCTGCAGATAATCAGAGTTTGCTTCTCAGCGGGTGAGTCGCTGAGTGGAGAGAATCTGTTAGAAACGTGAACAGGTCGGTGGGGAACCTGGACTTTGGCTCAGAGCTCTGCTTCTTTCGGACAGTCACTCAGCCTCCCTGGTTTCCCGGCTGCTCGGGAGTCACCGGGAGACGGCTAGCAGAAGCTACCTTTGGTCGGCTCACACCGGCTAAGTGGTGGCTAGCTGCAGCTGACGTCAGCACATCAATGGAAATGTTAGAAAAATATGTTAGAATGAATTAATGTGAATATCCTGCAGCTGTTATTATATTTCAGATTTATTTTATATATATATATAATTTCATATTCAGTGTTATTTACACGGTACAGATGTGTGTACTTTTTATTCTTTGGCCTAACTTCATTATGTCGCCCTCTGCTGGACACACACACACACACACACACACACACACACACACACACACACGATCCTCTGCTAATTATTACCCCACCCTGTCACACCCATCACCTCCATCACCCCCCATCACCCTCCGTCACTCCTTCATCACTCCTCCATCACCCCTTCGTCACCCCTGGGGGGGGCAGTCTGCAGACGTGCAGCTTCCTGCCGATGGTGCAGCTGGTGGATGGGGGTGGTTGGAGATTTCCAGGCTGATTAGCTGTAAGGAGATTAGCAGCGCAGGCTAACAGAAACTCTTCTCAGCTACAATATTTGCCGGCTGCTCTGGAAGAGTGGAGGCAGCTTTCTCAGGTGATGGAGGTCCGACAGCTGTCAGTCAACAAGGTAAAACTCTGCTGCTTCCTCTTCATGCGGCTGCTTCGATCAGCTGCCATGTTCCGTTCATCTCATCTTTACTTTAATTTTGTTTGATGAGTCAAATCCTCTCTGAAGTCGCAGTTTCCAGAAACAACGTATTGATGAATTATTATTAATCATCCTGATCGACGACTCATGTGAACATGCAGAAGAGCAGATAATGTTTGCAGAACTGGTACTGATTAACTGCAGTTTGATCAGAATATTTCACTGTTGGTGTCATTGATCAGTTTGTGTGTCTGCCTTAAACTACCAAACATCATCTGTTCCAAGGTGGTCTTTCTGAGAAGGATGCTCCTCTCTGAACAGTGTCTGAGGGCTCATGAATAATAAACAGCAGGAGAGTGGTAGGTCTTCCCAGGAGAACACCTTCGCATGCTCAGAAACATATATTCAAGAGAAGAAAGAATTTTTTACACGACACATTTTGATTAAACAGAATAAAGTGAACATTTCTTCCTGGAATAAAAGGCTCCATGGACACACAGGAGGCGTTAATAAGTTTCAGTTTATCAGCAGCAGATTTGTTAAACTTTGACCTTCTTGCTTCCCTGCAGTGGTCACATCCCGGTTGGGTCTTGGAGTTGTGGACTGCAATCAAGACTATCTAAAATACCTCGCTAAGCTCCTTATGACACTCTGCAGAGAGCAGCCACCGGCCTTCTTCCTCCTCCTTCCTCCAGCTTTCCTTTGAAGAGAGGCTCACCCTGAAACCTGAACCCAGACCTTTCAGACCCCTGTGGACTGGACGTGAAGGCTACAGCTTGATGCGACATCAGACTGCATGAGAAACTGGTGATGTGACACGTTGGTTGATGATAGCTGGATTTGAAGTTTGGCTTCACAAGTCAGAGCCAGGAATGAGAAATATGGGCAGCAGACGAGAGGCCAGCAAAACCTGCTTGGAGCAAACCACCTGGGAAGGATCAACCACTCCATGCATTCACACCTTTTAATCCCACCGATGTTCTGGTGCCTCCCTTTTAAGTTAATGTTGTTGACATTTAATATAAGAAACCAAATGTCCAGGTGAGTTTGGGGGAAATTAGTCTAAAATGATGCACAAGACATCTAGAATATACCGTGCAGCCATAGAAACATGGAGAGTTGGATGTAAAAATGTCGCTCAGTGCTACAAGCGAGTTGGGGGCAAGTTTAAGGGGGAATTCAGGGTTAATATTCAATTTTCAATATTGCCCCAAACAGGAACATCTGAAAATAAATTAGCCACTGAGATCATGTTATATAGAAAATAACTATATTCACATAAAAACCACGGGACTGACATGGCAGTCGGTAAGGTGACCTTCACCAAAGCGGAGAGAGAGAAGCTAGCCGAAGTCCTTTGGCTGCTCAACTGGATCTCTGTGGTGACGGGAGCAATCCTCTTTGGCCTGGGCTCATTCCTCAAAGTAGAGATACAGAAATGGCAGGAAGTGATGTCAGACCAGGGGATCCTCTATGTGCCACATACACTGATCACCATGGGCTTGGTGGCATGCTGCATCAACTTCCTGGGTGGGAAGATCTGCCTGGACTGTGCCGACACCAACAAGTTCCTGCGCTGGAAGCTGGTTATGATGCCATATGTCATCTGCACCTTCTTCTTTACCTCCTGCGTCCTGGCAGGGGCGCTCATGTGCTACAGCATCCACAGCCAGCTGGAAGAGTCACTGTTGCTGGGCCTGAGGAATGCCATGCGGTACTATAAGGACACGGACACGCCGGGCCGCTGCTACCTGAAGAGGACTTTGGACTTGCTGCAGATCCAGTTCCAGTGCTGTGGGAATACTGGGTACCGGGACTGGTTCCAGGTCCAGTGGATCAGCAACCGCTACTTGGACATGACCAGCAGCACCGTGGTGGAGTAAGTGGAGCCAGATCTGCTGGGATTCACTGGAATCTTTTGGTATCTCTTTTGGATTTGAGAGTATCCTTGTTGATTCCAGTCAGGATTCTGCTGGATCCTAGAAGATTCTGTCTCTGTCTAGTAGATTCCAACAATTTCCAGTGGATCCTGGTGAAAACTGGAAGATCTACATTGATGTTAGATTCACACAGGATGTTATCTTGCATCTAAACCGTGTGTTCTGACTGAACACAAAGCTCATTTGAAAGCTCCACAGTCAGTGGCTGTGGAGTCGAGAACATATAAAGTTAAAATAGAACAAATCTTGTTTATCTCAATGGTGGTCTTTCCACTTAATGACTCCACCAACAGCAACATGGACACACAGCTACAGCTGATGTCTGTAGTCTGACTCGCTGTTTGTGGTTAATATGTAAAAAACCGGATTCAACCAAAGCAAACTGACTTCCTGTTCAGTCTGAATGTACCTTTATAGGTTCGAGTCTTGTGGATCCCCCTGTACCTGAATGGAGTCTGTAGGACTGTACAACCCTAAAGACCTCCTAAATTCTAGTGGAACCAAGTTCTTCATTTGGGTTTTAGTGGATCCTCTTTAATTATTTAGATTGAATGTAGATTCTAATGGCTCTCCCTGAATCTAGATATTGCATTCTGGTGGATCTTTGCTAGAGGATCAGCTTGGACTCCAGTGAGTCCACTTAGGTTCTGTTGTGCGACAGTGGTTTCTACTAGACTGCAAAGGAATCTAATGGATCCAGCTACAGTGGATTCCTACATGGTGGTGGAAGCCAGTAGGGTTTAAGGCACACTACTTGCACATGGGCATGTTAGCGGGTCGATGTGGGGTTACAAATGTATTTTAGTTTTACTAGAACGTGAAATAAAGTTCTTCACTCATTTGAGAAAATCTAATAAACATATGTGTCAGAACATAAACTCTAACTGTAAATCAAACAGATACAAATACTACAGAAAGATACTGCATCCGTTTGATTGATGGTTGTAAATGGTATTCTCTGGAATATCTATGTATCTATGTAGTTTTTCATAAACATCCACTCCGATTAATTTCCAATGACAGCAGCTCGCTGGCCTGAAGTCGTGTGGATGCTGGGAGGTGCTGGCTCTCTTTAGTCAGTGGGGTTTCTCTGGTCTAGAATGATCCCTGTGTTGTTTGCCTTAATGAATTGTGCCTGAAGGTTCGAGGACAAGAACTTCAAAGATAAAGTGAATACAAGTGATAGTGCATAGGACTTGTTGGTACTTTTACACATTTACTAAAACCAAAATCCTTTAATTCTGCCTGAAGTATTTCAGGTCTCTGAGGTTTTGGGCCATATGTAACTTTTTCTTCATTTAGATATGAAAGCTGCACAACACGTCTCCATATGAGGGTCTGGACTGTGTACCATCACACCACACCAGAAACCAGAACACTGAATACAGCACTACAGAACAGCCTAGTAGATCTGCTTAATTTTCCCTAAGCATCAGATTCATTGATGGAAATGTGAGTAAATAAGAAACGTGAGTAGACAGTGAACAAAGTATTTTCAGATTGAGGCCTCTGGTTCACTTCAGTAAAGGCTGGAAGCTACTGGGGTCAAATGTCACGGGATTAATTGGGCTTAACCAACAGGGTTCAAGTCAGGTTCAAGAGCCTCAATATAACCTGTCTGCAGGATTTAAAGACAGTCGGTTTTACTGTCTTCAACGAGACAAAAACAACGTCCATTGTGTTTATATGAACACCTTTTATTTAATGAGACGGGACATTTAACACATGTAGTTTAACACATTGACTCAGCATTTACAGTAACTGCAAGATCCTGCGCAGACAATTATAGTAGCAGCAGTAGTATTAGTAGCAGTAGTGGTTGTATTAGTAGCAGTAGTAGTAGCAGGTTCCTACTGGTGGAGATCAGAGTTGTGTTTTGGCCCAAGGTTATTGAATGATTTTACTATTGAGCACTTTAAAATCTACTCTATAAGTAACTGGAAGCCAGTGTAGAGATTTAAGAACAGGAGTCGTGTTCAGGTCTCTTGGTTCTCATTAGAATTCTGGTAGCAGCGTTCTGAATGAGCTGAAGTTGTCTGATGGTGTTTTTGGGAACACCAGAGGCCATTACAGTAGTCCACTCTGCTGGAAACAAAGGCATGAATGAGTTTATCTAAGTCTCCTCTGGACCTGGACCTCTCAGACTTGCTGTCTGAGATGATAAAATGCTGATTTAGTTTTTGCCTTCATGTGGCTGCTGACGCTCAGGTCCGGGTCTATTAAAACACCAAGATTTCTAACTTGGGTTTATGTCTTTATAGCTCTGATATCAAGCTGAGCAAGAATTTTCACTCTTTCCTGCTTGTTGCCAAATACAATTATTTCTGTCTTGTCTTTATTTTATCAAAGGGAATTTGCTTGCTCTAAGCTTTGATAGAGACCGTAGTCGCTTGGTGAACGAGCTAAGTAAATCTGAGTGTCGTCTGCATAGTTGTGATAAGCAGCGCAATTGTCATGTATAATTTGACCAAGAAGGAGAATGTACAGGTTGAATAATAGCGGCCCAAGAATCGAACCCTGAGAAACTCCATGTCATGGTGATCCGCTCAGATTTCTGATCACCAGCAATGACATAGCCTCTGCATTCGAGATGTGATCTGAACCAACTGTGCAAGATATTCCCACCCACTTTTCCAGTCTGTCAAGAAGTATTTCGTGATCCACAGTATCAAAGGCTGAACTCAAATCAAGCAGCACTAATGCTGATGTTTACCTCAGTCAGTATCCAGACAAATATTATTTAAAACCTTTATCAGTGCATTTCTTCAGAAGGGACTTAACTGCAGTAGTAGTCTATCAGCAGCCACTAATAGCTGGCTCCTGCTCCTCCTCTGCAGCCGGCTGAGGAGTAACGTGGAGGGGAGGTATCTGATGGACGGCGTTCCCTTCAGCTGCTGCAGCACCTTCTCCCCTCGACCCTGCATCCAGCAGCAGCTCAGCAACCGCTCGGCACATTTCAACTATGACCAGCGGAGCCAGCAGCTGAACCTGTGGAGGAGGGGCTGCCGACAGGCCCTGATGGACCACTACACCGGAATCATGCAGTCCATCGGCTTCACCGTGCTCCTCATCTGGCTGTTTGAGGTACTGCAGACTCCAGACTAAATATCCATGGGGGTTTAGGTCAAAATAAAACAAAATCCCTTTCATCTTTGTGCATCCAGCACAGAAATGGAGGTAGGAAACCTTTCAACCACTCCAAAGCTGTCATTGTGGGTCCAGTTTAATTTAGTTTGAAGGGGTCAGTGCACATCATCGGGGGGTTAGGGGGTTTCTTCTCTCTTCATTCTTATCTAACTTATCGGAACTATTTCTAAGAGCTGGGGGCAACAGGATGAAGAGACTGTTGGAACATGCCCCCCCAGGAAGTTCACAACAGATAGAAAGTCTTCTGGTGTCTGACGAGGTCCAACCACATGTTGTTTGAATGAGTTTGTTTAATGTGCTGTCTGTTCTAGACACAGCGTTTGTGTTGACATGCAGCTGTCCACGTTACACTAAACACACCATGCTGTTCTTCTCCACCAGCTGCTGGTTTTGACGGGGGTGCGTTACCTGCAGACGGCCATGGAGAACGTCCTCCGGCTGGGTGATCCTGACTCAGAGTCGGACGGTTGGATTCTGGAGAACAGCCTGGCAGAAACAGCCCGGTCCAACTTCAACGTCATCAAGAACCTGGGGAAGTGTTACCAGGTCGACGAGGACCCAAACATAAATGTCCCAACTGCCACTGCCGAGCAGGAAGTACCATCCCGGCAAGTCCAGATCCTTGTGACCAGTTAACATCCATCCTGAGGAGTCATGAACCTTTGAAAGACCAGGACGAACTGGAACATGTCAGGATCAAAACCTGAATGATGCGCCGTTGCCATGAATCCCTTCCAGCTGCAGGGTGCACTGCTCTGAGCTGAGCCTGAGTCAGTGCACTTTCATGCTGAGGAGCTGGAGAGAAGCGCCATCGCTGCGTCCACATGTGAAGTTTGAGTCTGATGCAGTGAGTTTGACTTAACCAACACTGCGACTCGTACTGAAACCTGCTGGAGAACACCGTTTTCAACATTAGACATTTTGTGACAATATAAGTAATTTTTTGTCCTTTTGTATGTTGAAACCAGATTTTTACCTTTTGATGTGTAATTGTGCTTTTCAAGGTATAAACGTTCAGCGAGCGGCGTGCATCATTCAGCTCTCAACACTTCTTAGCGATGATAGGAAAGACTGCAGGAACATCAGAACAAAACCAGCTGATCTGTTTCAGGTTGCGCTGTGATTGGCTCATCACATCGCTGTAACACAACAAAAGTCTACCACTGTCTGTCTGCTTCTGACATCACTGGCAGTGTCAGAGGTTGCAGTGGACTCACTGATATAGTCCCTCCAGTCTGAAGCAGGTCGGTTGGTGTCGACTGCAGACCTGCCGCTCGCGCTCACAAAGGTTTATTTCATGTTTGATATTTGCAAAAGTAATAAAATATAACTTTAATTAAATATAATTTAGTCTGACTTCATAAATGCAGTCCGTTTGAAAATCACAATCAGCCAATCATAGCCCTCCTCCTCTCTGACCCACAGAGGGAGCCGGTTGTCATGGTGACAACCACGTGGTCCACAGTGCCCTAGATTACTCTGCTGCCGACCCCCCACCTCCTTCCTTTGCTTGTTCGCTCACTTCCTCCTCCTTCGCCCCTCCATCCTTTTCTTCCTCTTATGTTATGTAACACTTCCTCTTCATCACTGCCTGCATCTGAACAGCCAATCACATTTCTCCTCTAACAGTGACATCACAGGCTGAGGGCGTGGCCTGATCCGAATAAATAAACTGTGCTTGTGAGATAGATGGAAAGCTCGTTGGTTGCCGTGGCGATGGGGATTAAACGAGCTCAGATTAACATTTGTTTCCAAACGACTGCTGTCACCCCTTCATGTCCCATAATGCACCTGGAGTCAGTGACAGGCTGAGTGTAAACAGCTCAGCCAATCACAGACCAGGATGTCATACAGAGCAGGAAGTTAAAGGAGATGCATCACACACGACTCACTACACAGACTGTTAGCATTACAAGCTACCGTTAGCATGTTTAATTTATCTGCTGTGAAAAGAGACAGGCAGGCAGAGAGAGACAGACCAGATGTCTGGTTCAGGTCTGAGACTGGACCCTGTTGGTTCAGGTCCTGATGAGACCGGCTGTCTGCCATCAGTCTCTGTGTTGGTCTGATTAACTCGGGATGACTGTTCCGGTTGTCATGATGCGTTTGTTGGCAGCGAGTTGTAGTTAACGCTTTCACCACTCGATGTCGCTGTTGTTATTCGGCTCCAGCTGTAGATGAAGGTTGTATTTATCACCTGGTCCTGATGCCTTGTCCCAGTTTACAAACCTGTTTTTGGTTGATAGGTGATTAACGGTTGCTATTTTTATCCGTTAACCTCTTCGCTAGTGCGTAGCAAAATGTTGAAAGACATTTGGGCACGAGACACAACACGTGATGTTACTGTCCACAGGAAGTGAAAATATCAACTTCTGCAACAGTATTTTGGTTAATGTGCACTTTACACCTGACGGCTCAGCTTTAGCATCAAGCTAAAGACTACCCACACACAAAAGAGGCTTAGCTATAACACTGTTAGCAGGCTGCTAAGTTACTGAGTGCTGCATTAGATCAGTTAACTGTTATATAACAGCTGACAGACACACAGACAGACACACTCACACACACACTCACACACACACACACACAGACAGACACACACTCACACTCACACACAGACACTAAGCTGTGTCATTTAAAGGAACAGCTCAACAGTTTTAGGGATGAAGTCAGAGAGGTCAGAGGTCACAGTGTGTTGGAAGGAAACAGGGAAGAAAAATCTAACAAGGACATGAGGAAAGAAGGAGAGAAGATACCAAGAAGGAATGAATGAAGGAGTTAGGAGTCCTGACTTCCTGTTGATCAGCAGCTCAATAATCTAATCAGTCCTCTGCACTGGGGGGGGGGGGGGGTCAGACAACGTCTGTCTGCTCAAGATGTTTCCTGCTTCTCTGCATCGTCCCGCAAAAATAAACTGAACAAAAAGAAAGATAAAGATGTAAGCAAAATAAAGAAATGCGCCGTCAAACAGGAAACTGAAGGTTCAATGGTGCAACGATCACAAACACCACCTGTCACTGACAGGGGCGTCGCCAGAGTTTTGGGGCCCCTAAATGCAAATAATAATCACAAGAGCCCCCATATACCACGGCGCAGGGCAAACATGTGACAACACAGTCATGTGACACGCCGTTTTGTCCAGAAGAAGCTCGACTAGTAAACTAGTGTGAACATTTCTACCTAAATGAAACACAAGTCAAGCGCTAAGCGACTGACTGACGTGTAGCAAACAGCATTCTCTGTCTGAGCACGCTACATGCCGCCATTACAGCCATCCTGATGTCGTTCAGGTCACGCAGCCACAGAAACAACACGTCAAAAAGCTCACTGAATAACCGTCGAAGAACAAAATCAAACTTTCCTTTGTACATTTGCAACAACAAAGTGTGTGTTACCGTTGCTGTTTCTGTAACCAAACATTTTGTCTGGTCGCCTTGTAGTTGCAGAGGTTTACTCGAGCAGATGACTGAGCCACAAACACGTTTTAATAGAATACATATCCAATAGAATCCATATTTAAGTATCTGAGTCATCATCATCTGTCGACTGCCACAGCAGCAGTCGCAGTGCCAACGCGAGTAGCTGCATCTACAGTATGGATCGGTAACAGGCTACATGTTGAGTTTCAATGTGGGTCTAGCTAACATCACACAAATGTTGGAGAATGCAGTTGTAATAAAATCTGGTAGCTCACCATCATGTCAATTACTGAGCCGAGTGAGTCTACAGTAAGGAGCTAAACACACAAACATAAGGTGGCAGTGATGCACCAATAAGCTGGATGCCAACCGCCGTAAAACTGCAAGAAGAAGAGAGTGAACTGCGGAAATATGTGACGCGCTAATAAAAAGAATGATTCACTGAGATCCCGTTGTATGATAATATAGATACGTTTATTGACTGAAAATTAATACTCATAACGTGTGCAAAACCCTAGGATGACCATAATCATAATTAACAATAGCGGTCAACAAAATAGGACGTGCACACGCTCTTCTCCTGCACCCAGATGCCCAGGTGCTTAAATTAACTACGAGTGTCACCGCCCATATCTACATGAACCTATTCCCAACTATCTAGGTGATTCTAACAATAAATTCCAATTATAAACCAACAGAATAAATCAATAATCAAAATATAAACAATCCCAAATTTATAACCCAAATATTCTCTGGCTCCTAGAAGAACTAAACTTGAGCTTCTTAACTTATTAAATAGTAAACGCAGGCTTAACAGGACAAAAGCACGATGGACAAACCTGAAGACGTCGAGAGTTTTTTTAAGAAGGTTGACAATATAAGTGAGTAATGTTGTTGTAAGGCTTATTAACGCTAACTGCTAGGTAACAATTCAAATAGAGCTTTGTGCCAAGTGGAGCAAGAGGAACGTCATTAGTTAGCTAAGATGAAGGATTCTATGTGTTCAGCTGCCATATACGTTAACTTTAAATGGCTAACGTTAGCGACAGTATTCACTTTATAATGGAGTCAGATGAGTCAAGTCAGTCAAAATCAACTTTATCGTCAATCATCTGTGTGTGAGACACAGACAGGGAGATCCAAATGCCGTTTAACGCAATCCCGCGAGATAAAAAATAAAAATATATAAACAATATATAAATAGTATATACATATAAATATTCATATATATATTTATATATATATATACAGCATGTACAGTATATACACCTACATACACATTTGTACACATTCATATGGGGCATATATAAAAAAGAAAGAAAAGGCACTTCAATTCTTTCAGCGTGTGGTTAGACTCCAGGACCAATCGGGGCAGGGGGGCGTATATCTTCACCTTATATCTAATATAGAAACAGTTACCAACACACTCATTATTGCTGTGGAGCAGATTGTTCTTTGTTTTATAAAGTCAAAGGTTAGACATCACTGATGGTTATGACATCACTAATCAGCAGTGGTATTTTTTAATCCTCCTAGAAAATGGACCAAACCACATGCATCATGGGGGGGAGGTTCAAACGGGATGGTTGGCTAAAGATGGCTGATCTGATCATGTGTTTACATTTTCATCAAATTTTTTTTGTATAACATTTTTTTAATTCAATTCAATTTTATTTCTATAGCTCTATATCATAACAGAGTTATCTCATAGCACTTATTAATACAGAGCAAGTCTAGACCAACTCTACATGTATAGACCCAACATTTCCACCATGAGCAGCACTATTATAGACAAATTATTTCCTAACATTTAGGGGCCCCATGAATCACCCAGGTTTACCCCCCCCGCCCCCTGGTCACTGAGGTCAGACGACTTCCTCAGTCTTCTCCTGATGAACAAAGCAGTCATGGCCGCCGGCTGCTGGTTGCCTAGTAACGAGTCCTGGGAGAATGGCGGCGCTGCCAGGAGGCTGAGAGGCCTGACATCCAATGAATGAGCAGCCAGTGAACGCTGCAACTGCAGACTTTGTTCAAACACACAAAACTTTATTTAACATTCAGGGACGTGATTGTCATCGCCTGTGAGGATCAAACGTCTATAATATTGAGAACACCTGGAGTGAATGTGTCATTAATCAATAAGCAGAAGCAGAAGTACAGAGTCATTCATGTGTTGCGTTCAGGTTCTTCTCTTCATGAGACGTTCGCTGACCTGCTGCTGCTGCACGTGAACCGTGCCGCTCTGTTGACATCCTGAACCAATAGGAGGAGGAGGAGGGCTGTGATTGGCTGCAGGCAGGAGTAGGGTGAGGTCTCGTCACTGCTGCTGTCAGCTGAGAACCCTGTAAGTGTGGAGATGTCGGGTTTTCCTCTGACTGAAAACTGACAGCTGGGAGATACAGGGTTTCCATGGTGACAGTGAAGAGATGTCAGGAGATACCAGGCCTGACCCCCCGTCCTTGTGGGGACTGCTGAGTCAGGGTACAGCCTCTCTACATGCTGATGGGACAGGTGGGGAGGGCTGGTGTATGTATTTTGTATTCATCTGCCATCACCTCCTCCTGCTGCTCGCACCGAGTGTGTGTGTGTGTGTGTGTGTGTGTGTTTTCTTGACGAGACTCCTGCTGAGACTGAGGGACTTGAGTTTGACCCCCGTCAGGTGGTGGTGGTGGTGGTGGTGGTGAGGTTTGTTGTCCCTCTTGCATTGCCGTACCTGAGTGAAGGTCAGTGAGCTGGTTTCCTCCTTAAAGCTGCAGATTACATAATGTGCCTCCTGATGGATTAAAGCTCCCAGATCACATAGAGGCCCCGCCCACTCCTGAAACACATGGGGGGGGGTTATACAGTGACGCTAGTTAAATACATTCATTCTGCAGTTGCTGCAGGAAATAAGCCCCTCCCCTACATATATCATTGGGCTGAATTTTTAAAAGATCTACTGGATCCACTACTGGATCATCTAAAGGTGGAGAGACCTACAGGAAGCTATTTGATTCTCCAGAGATCTACTTAAATAAATCTGTACATTGACTTTTAAAATCTACAAGATCCAAGGAGATCTAGTCACTGTGCTGCTTTTAAAGAGATCAACCGGATCTACTGAGTTCGACTGAACTATAAAGTATGAATCTAAACTGATCTATTGGGGTCTACTGAACTCTAAATTGATTGACTGGGACATAATGAATCCTGAAGAGACCTACTGGGATCTACTGCACTCTTGAGAAATCAGCTGAGATCTATTTGACCACATGGAAGTCTACTCTAATAAACTGGTCTCTGGGGAGCTCTAGTGACATTAACTGTACTCTACTGGATTCTAAGACCATGGACTGGAGTCTACTTGATTCTCCAGAGATATACAGGTTTCTATTGAACCATAAACATACAGTGATCTAAAGAGATCTACCTGGTTCTAGACGTCACAATGATCAGGGAAAGCAGGAAGGTTCCAATACATGTAGGCAGGCAGACAGGTGTGGGTACAGGTGCAGGGTTAGGTTCAGGTTGCAAACCTATTGGCAGGGTTCTGGGGACACGGGGTTGCATGGATGTAGATATTAAGTCTATAGTCCGTTCCGCTCTCTGGAGCGGAAGGTGGCAGTAATGCACCTGGATGCCACCCGCCGTAAAACTAGAAGAAGAAGAAGGTTCAGGTGGCTGTGATGGGAGGGAATGTTCGAGGGCACCTGGTGGATGGAAGTAAAATGGCAATGAAAGGTCCCGGGGGATTAGAACTGCGGCTGGAGAGGAGGGCCAGCGCTAGTTAAAGCTGCTGGGATCTATTTGGCTGTAAAGGAGATTGGCTTAGATCTAAATGATCCAGTGTGATCATCTGAATTTAAAGGGATTTCATGTTTATGTTTATTTTCTTTAACAAGGGACAATGCACATGAATTGACATGGGCAGGTACGTAGGTCCATCATGTCAACCTGCAGTTCCCGGCAGGTTGATGGCAGAGAACAAAACATTTGAATGAAACATACAGACACGTACAAGTACAAGAGCACAACAGAAGCAATAATCACAGAGCAGTAGCAACACAGTGATGCTCCTTAGTTCTGTGGGTTTATGGTTCCAGGTTTGTGCTGCTCAGAGGCTGACTGCCCAGACGTCCTTCTTCTATGGTATTTGACCTGCTCAGGTAGATGAGCTTTGATTTTGTTAAATGAATCCATTGAGAGGAGGGGGACCACACCATGAAACACTTTATACACGAGAAAACATATCTGCAAATTTGATCATGTTTTCCAAGTATAAGAAATCACATTTAGCTAAAATTTTACAATGATAATATGAATTTGGCCTTTGATTCAGTGTTTTCAAAGCCTGCTTATAGAGTGTTTGGACTGACGTGGTCCCAGCTGGGGAGAATCATGGCACTGATGTACAACTTTGAGGCTTCAGTAGTTAAGTTGTTCCTAATGTTGAATTTGATTCTGTTGATAACTTTAGCTTGTGCTTTAAATGTGAGTTGTGAATCTATTATTATACCTAAATATGTAAAGTCTTCTCCCCACTACTGTAACATATGGATCTCTACTTGCAGACAACGTACAGAAGGTTTTGCTGACATTGAGGTGTAAACATGAATTTGTTAACCAATTAGAGATATTGATCATTGAAGCTGATAGTTCTTCTGCAGCTTAGTATGTTAGTATTTTAGTATATTAGTACATTAGTACGCTGCTCAAAAAAATTAAAGGAACACTATGAAAACACATCAGATCTCAACTGGAATAAAATCCTGCTGGATATCTATGCTGATATGGACTCTGGGTAACGTGTTAGGAACGACAGGATGCCACATCGTTTGATGGAAATGAAAATGATCAACCTACAGAAGCTGAATTCAAAGACACCCCAAAAATCAAAGTGAAACATGATGCAGCAGCTTGTCCATTAAGGACCTTCTACGGCCCTGTCCAGCTCTCCTAGAGTAACTGTCTGTCTCCTGGAATCTCCTCCAGGCTCTTCAGACTGTGCTGGGAGACACAGCAAACCTTCTGGCAGCAGCAGGTATTGATGTTCCATCCTGGAGGAGTTGGACTG
>JAVQJF010128887.1:0-21161 GCA_036023855.1 Gadopsis marmoratus
CCCCCCCCCCCCCCCCCACACACACACACCCCCGCCCGCACACAACCACCCCTCGTAGCTTCAAATTGTTGTTTTTTTTTTAAAAAAGAAAGAGAGAGAAGCTGCTCAGCGCATCATAAGCAGACGTGTATCGTGGTGGTCGTGGTGGTGGAGGAAAGAAGCCCGGTGCTTTTAAAGGTGCTGATGTGTGGACTGGACGCAGGTAGTCCCCGTCTCCCTTGGCAGCAGCTGCATCCCGGTTCGCTCCCACCGCGCCGACATGCTTCCCGTCAATCAAACCCGCAGCAACAGCAACGGCGTCGCGTGCGTCGCCCAGGCGCCGCCGTGAGGGGACGCTCTCGCGAGAACAGCGCCCGGCGCAGTGGACTCCGCCGCGCCGCCTCACACGCCCCAGTCTCCGGGCCTGGGTGTAGGTGGGAGCACAGCTGGCGCTTCTCACGCGTCTGGAAGGGAGGATGTTGTAATCTGTGCGACTGGCATGAACTGTTACACACACACACACACACACACACACACACACACACACACACACATATCTATAGGTGAGTGTAGGCTATTGCTGGTATTTCAACAGGTTGGGAACCACTGCTATTGCATGTGTATAGAAATGTGTGTATAAGCGTGTTTGCTTGTCATCACAGTACTGTTAGATGGAAATATTCTCCACTGTCTTTGTTGTGTCATATGAACTGGCTGAAAGCTGAATCGGGCGCAAGTGATGTTGCAGTTTATTAAAGAATTGCACGTAGGACCTGCTGTGTGTAGGAGACACCGGACGGTTGACTCTTGACTGTTAGGCGCTCAGGTTGACGTCGTTTCATCTGCTTGTGCCTTGAACATTTTCACGCGATTTTAAATGTGAAAAATAACACATTGGAGCAAAGTGGAGTGACGTTTAGGGACGAATGGGCTGCATGTCCTTAAATTAAAGTAGAAAAGCATGGGGGCTTTCTAAGCCAATACAAGACTACAGACCTTTGACCTTTTTTTTTTTCATTTGTTGGATCAACTGTCAGTAGTAAACTAACTGATCACAACAGCGAGGAAATTATCTTGTAAAGGCTTTTCTGAAATCCAGATATTCTCACATGGGCCCCGACTGAATTGCTAACGATGGCAATAGGAGGCTGGTGGGCAGAGGATCCCAGCAGACAGGGGCCTGAACTGTACACAGCAGTGTCATCTCTCATGGGGCAGGGAGTGGGACATTTTCATCACATTTCTCTGTGTCACCTGCACAGGCTGCAGCAGGCAGTGTTGGGTCCAGCCCGGCTGGAAGAAGGAGAGAGAGAGAGAGAGATTTAGACAGCATTATATCAAGTATTGCCAAGAATGCATTTGTTCCAGAGATGCATTTACAAAGTGGACAAAACAAACAAACAAAAAAATATGTGCATTGTGTGTGCTTTTTTTTTTTTTTAAAGAGGATAACATCTTTGGACACTTTTTACAGTGCGCCGACAAAGCGATCCGATTGGTTGTACGTCGTGACGTCGGACGCACGGTTTGTAGGTGGCGCGCGCCAAACGCGCCCGCCTACAAACAGCAAGACAGCAAAGCGCGGCGACTTACTTAAAACTCTAAACGCGCTTAAACCCAACTTGGGGGTAAAAATCACACTTGACGAACACATGGCGTCCGCAAACAAAGGGCCGCTACAGACCAGAAACTTACCCTGGTGAGTTGGAAGCCGCTGTTTAGCACAGATAGCTTAACGTAGTTCGCGCTAGCTAACCTACCTGCTATGGATTCAAGCTAGCAGCCCGCTGCGGTGTGTACATTTATTTTATTAGCTTTACTGGTATTTACATACATACGTTACACATCCCTCGTACTTACGACTATCCAGCCCGGAGCCGTGTGAGCTTCTCTTTTTTCCTCGTCGACTCGCTGCCACTCGAACCAGCTGGCCCACCGGAAGTGCTGCCGGCGCGTCCCCCCGAAGCAGTTTGACGCTTTGTCTCATGTGTTGGGAGCGTGGTGCAAAGTGTGGATGCCGAACTGAAAATCCGCACCAGCGAGTGAGCTGGTTTTTAAGACGCTCGAGCGTGGATGAAGTCCGTTCTGCAGTTCACACCAGTGTACAGAGAGTGACCCACTTCCGGGCGAACAGGCTGCTAATCCGTTATGTTACTTTGACTTACTTGACTTGTGTAAAGCAACTTTTCCAGTATTTCTTATTGGTAACAATGTTGATGGACGATGTGTTTCTACTCCGGATTCCAGGGTTGAAAAATACAGACCGCAGAAGCTTGACGATCTGATCTCTCACAGAGATATTTTAAGCACCAGTAAGTATGTAGACTGCCAGAATAAACGTAATCCTCCTTCGTAATTCATCGGTATCACTGTGCATTTATGGATAATATAATCTACTGCCCCATTTATGTCAATGTTTTTATCACATTTATTGCTTGAAGCAACCAAATAGTACATGCATATGAAATACAAAGTTATAAGATAACAATAAACCTGTGTTGGTGATAACTGTCACTGCTGTCTTATCAGTCTCGCTGACTCTTTGTCTTTGTATTTAATTATATGTGCTACTACTTGTACAAGTGACTTTAGTAATTAACAGTACAAAACCAACAGCTTTCCAAATATTCCTGTTTTAAATTAAAAGTACAATTAGACCTGAAGAAGCACCCAGGAAATCAGTACTCTGTGCTGGGGAGAGACCTGATGAAGAGACACCTGACGACTGTTAATTGTTTTCATCTCTTCAGTCCAGAGGTTTATCAGTGAGGACAAGCTTCCCCATCTCTTGTTCTATGGCCCGCCTGGAACGGGCAAAACGTCCACCATCCTCGCCTGTGCCAGGCAGCTGTACAAGGACAAGGAATTCAACTCGATGGTGTTGGAGGTGCATTACAACTCCACATTACAAGCCGTGAAGGCTTCTGCTTCTCTTTGCAACCGACGCCTTCAGTAGTTTAGGGACGAGACCGTGTGGCCCTTTTGATATTGAAGTTTGAGTATCTTTGTTTTGCAGCTAAATGCGTCGGATGACAGAGGTATTGATGTTGTTCGAGGTCCCATTCTGAGTTTTGCCAGCACCAGGACCATCTTCAAGTGAGACTAAAAATCAATCTTCAACACATCATATACCTTTTTTTCAGAAATGAACATTCTTAATGCTCTTTTATCTGCAATACAGTGGAATTGTTTAAACTGCTGCCTGATGGTCCGTCCCTCTTGTCCTCCCAGGAAGGGTTTCAAATTGGTGATACTGGACGAAGCCGATGCCATGACCCAAGATGCCCAGAATGCATTGCGGCGAGGTAAGCCATCTGTTCGGCCGGGCATCGCCCGCTGTGAGCCACACGGCTCTCTGAGCAGCCTGACAATTTGGCCGCTGATGATTTGCAGCGTATTTGCTTGTGCGCCCTGATATTCATTTGAAAAGCCAACACCAATCTGAAGATTTGGTTTGAACTGTTGATCAAGTTAAACTGGAACATTTTGATCTAACCTGTGTTTTGCTTGTAACAAAAGTCTGTGTGGATTTCACTGCTCAATACAGTGTTGCAGCAGTAAGTGGTTGTGCTTTCAAAGTAAAACCATGATGTTGTAGAACATGCTACATGCATAAATAAATAAATACTGGCTACGTTTCTGCTAGCTTGTTTTTATGACCACATTGTCTCTCGATGAATTTGCTTTCATTACTGTCAGCTCTGTTTGTAACATACCTGAGCAGGTAAACATTTAGAAATGTAAGTAGCTTCTTTGTGAAGTAACATAACTGTGGCATGTAGGAAAGTCAGAGTGCTGCTTTAAGTGTGGATATTGACAGCAAGAATGCCAAATGATGAATGGAAGTATTTTACTTTTGGGTTCTTGGATGCAGGATGTCTTTCACATTCTTAGTTACATTGATTTCTAACTTTTGCTCTCTCCTGCTCTCATCCCTCCCCGCCTCTCTTTCTCTGTCTCAGTGATCGAGAAGTTCACAGAAAACACTCGATTCTGTCTGATCTGCAACTACCTATCCAAGATCATCCCGGCCCTGCAGTCTCGCTGCACCAGGTTTCGCTTCGGCCCGCTGTCCCAGGATCAGATGATCCCTCGGCTGGAGCATGTTGTCCATCAGGAGAAGTGAGTGTGCGTGTGAATGATTCCTCTCCTACTGTCTCCTGGAAGGACAGTCTGAGGTAGAAGAGATCATAAGTTGTTTTTTAATGTGTGTTTACGGTATTTATACAAAGGTATGGCAGTTTGACAATATGTTATTAATGTTTAAATATGATACATGTCACACATTTTAGCTTTTCACTGGTCTGACTGTTGACTGAAGGGGTGAATCTTTTTCTGGCAGTATTGACATAACTCCAGATGGAATGAAGGCCATCGTGACCTTGTCATCAGGTGATATGAGAAGATCACTCAACATACTGCAGGTACTAGCAGAAGCTCCTGTTGATCATTGTGCCTCGTGGCGTCGCTCTCATCGTTGGAAGTTTCGGTGCTTTTAACTGGTATTGTGTTTTTCAAAAGGGCTGAAGAACAAACACATGACACTTATTATATATCGAGGAAAGGTTAACTGTATTCCACCTCCTGTGATTTCAGAGCACCAGTATGGCGTACGAGAAGGTCACAGAGGACACGGTGTACACCTGCACGGGTCACCCCCTCCGCTCAGATATAGCCAACATCCTCGACTGGTCGCTCAACAAAGACTTCACCACAGCGTACAACCGTATCCCTACCTTGCCTTGTCTTTCAGGATAGTTCACTTGAGAAGCTTTACTGTAGAACAATCAGTTTAGATTTATGTTCCATATAACTGGCAAGCTTTTCTTTTTACCATCCTGTCAAATGTGTATCGGTGCGTATAATATTATATATTATTATTCTGTACAATTCACAGAAGCTAAACATCCTGAAGTTGCTGCAAATTCAGCACATTTCTTTCTTGCAACTGATAACACTAATATTGTCAGGTTGCAGTAACATGGCCATTTGACATTCAAACGGCTGAATAATTGCAGCAAAATTAGCCTTCAGCACATTTACAAATATTACCCATGCTCTGTGTTTTGCGTGGTTTGATATCAAGTTTAAGGATTTGATTGGCTACACTTTGCAATGTAAATCAAGACGCCCACGAACACCCGTCCAACTTCTTAACACCGTCTGCACAGAAATCCTTCAGCTGAAGACTTTGAAAGGTTTGGCTCTGCACGATATCCTCACCGAGGTTCATCTGCTCGTACACAGAGGTGAGGCCACTGCAGATGGCAACATGTTTTAAAAAAACATAAAAAGATGTTAATCACATTTTTTTGTTTGTTTGTTTCAAACCAGGCATTTGTATTGACTGCCACGTGACTTTACAACATTCCCTTTACTCACATAGTAATGTTGGTAGTGTGTGTTCACTATTATCCTTAAAGATAACGACCCTGGGTAAAAATGGAAGTATTCCCACCCCCCCGAGCTTTCTTTATTTTAAGCTCCGTATCTGTTGATCTTTTACATCCACAGTCTTTCAGTAGTTTGCTCCTAGACAAGGATCTGAATTTTCCTTCTTTTCTTTTTTTTTCTCTCTTCCAGTGGACTTTCCTCCAGCTATACGGATCGATCTGCTCATCAAGTTGGCTGACATCGAGTAAGTGCGAGATACATTTGTGCAAATTTTAACAGTAAGCAAAAGCTCACACTACATACAAGTCATTGTAAAGGTCTCACGTTAATATCACGTCATCATCCAGATGTTGGGAAATGTTGCTTTTGGACTGATCATGGGTCCTCCTCCTCAGACACAGGCTCGCCTCAGGAACCAATGAGAAGATCCAGCTGAGCTCCATGGTTGCAGCTTTCCAGGCAGTGAGAGACCTCGTGGTCAGCGAGGCCTCGTAGACACAGTACCCGCTCTAGCCCACAACCAAATTCTCAAAAGTCTCTTGAATGTGGGGAGAGAAACTTTCTCCACCAAGTTCCATGACTTGTTTGTACCATAATGAAAACACTGCTCCTGCTGCTGTGGTCAATGTAACTACACCTTTCAACAGTTTGGCTGCTGTATCCCAGATCCTCTCTGGAAGCGTGTATAGGTTGACTCATTTTTTTCCCTCCCCGTACCTGTGGGGGGGCTGAGACTAGGTAGATTTCCTTTAAAGGGGAAACAAGTGTTTTTAAAGCTGGGCACTATTTTCCTTTACAAATTTTGGGGTCAAAATGACATTTATAATAAGTTTCGAATTGGTCCAGGAGATCGCCTCCGCAGACAGCCACAAACAAACAGGTTGCAACATAATCCTTTGGGGCGATTGTGCCCGCGAAAAGTCCATCCACTGAAAGTGCTTGTTTTTGCCACCGACAGGCTCGGATTGTTATTAGAAGTGTTTCATTACGAAAGGAGTGCAATCTCCAGAGTTTTTGTGGGAAGATGAAAAGATCTGACTCTTTAAACAAAACGGTTCGTGGATGCCAGCGGAGGCGATCTACTGGACCAATTCCAAGGCCTGTGGTAAGTATTAGTCATTAAGACCCCACAATTTGTAAAAACCAACAAATAGGGCCCAGGTTTTAAAATACCGGCGTTTCCCTTCAACAGGTGATCACACAGTACAGTAAATCACTTGTTTGTTTAGAAAGAAAACCAATGCCCTTAACTGTCCACTGCTCCAGAGTTGATGCAGAGAGCTCAAGACACAAATGCTAGCAGCTATCTGAGTCACTCACATCTGCATACAAACTGAGCAAAATGGAAGGCAGTCGCTTGTAACTAATACCAAGACAGATCCATCCTTTAGGCACTTACAGTCTAACCAGTGAAGGATCAACTTACGGTCACCAATTCATCCATTGAAGTAGAACAATGTTAAAGAAATGTGTTAAACAACATTGTGGCCATTATGTTAGAAACACAACGGTAAGACTATGTCAGAAATGTACATGTTTTAATCTGTTAAATAAAATGTTCCTATAAGTCCAGTTTCATATTACAATTAACATGTGCAGTTACAGTAGCATCTTATGAAGGTAAACACAGGAATTAGAAATACATATACATTTGATATTTACACAATAAATTAAAAGTATAAAATTGTGATATTCAAGTCGAGCATGTGAACATTAAGTTTATGCATCGTCTCACAGTAGTGGAATGTTGTACCTTAAGTAGATCACTATAAGAAGTGCTTCCTGTGCTGAATCAAGCAAGGCTTCTTTTTTTTCTTTTATTATTCTGAGACTGCTTAACATCAGCTAGCAGTAAATGTCCGCCGTTGTGTTAATGTCCCTATTTAACCTTGCCACTCTTCATCTGAGGAGCAGCAGGTCTTGAGGCATTCTGGGATGTTTCTGTATGTGAGATACTCGAGGATCCTCTTGGGGAGGGGCAGCGGCTCCATCTGGTGTGTGGAGACCGAGTGGCGCAGGATGGATCGGCACAGGTGGCACAGGCTGGGCACCGTCCTGGGTGCCCTCCAGAACCTCACATGGCCGTCTCTGGTTCTGTCACAAGAGGGCATGAGGGTACGGTTAGTGTTGCAGTTGGTGCGGTAGCCGAGAGGGCTTAATGCACTCCAACCTAACAGCAAGCCGAGTAGGATTTCTCTGTAAACGATATGAAAACAACAATTCTAAGTTGTCCTCAGCTCAACAACACCAGAAGCTAACCGCCGTCACCTATCTGTCAAGCTCTTCATCCCAATCCTCTACTTTGGTGCTCGCCAGTGGGTGAAAGCCAACCCCAGGCTCACTCGTTTTGGAACGAGCTTTGTCCGCTGGGCGTTTCGCCTCGCTATATTTGCGTTTTATTTCTGCATCGCTGTGTCCACCATTTCCGTAGCTTCCTCTTGGATGCGAGCTTACGATCTGGTCGCTACGTTCTCATAGAGTCCCACGCTCACACCCTGTGCGCTTTTATTGGCTGGGGACTACACAGCAAATAGTTGTGAGTAGTTGGAGCTACTGCAAATGATACTGGTACTAGATAATGTTTGGCATTTTCCCTTGATAAATTAATTATCAAAAATTGTACATTTTCTGTTGAGCAACCGATTGACTCATTATGGAGCTAAAGTTATTAGAATCTGGAGCATGTTTAGCATACGAATGGCCAGCAGGGAAGTGAGTTAAGTTCTTAAGATGTTTTGATGCTTATGTTTTGTTTGTTTTTTTATCACTGATGATATGCTGAACACTGTGAATCTATGCTGAATTAAGCCACCACCCTGCACGAGCTACAACACCTAAAGCCACCCGTCACATCTACAAGCAGTGAGAGTTTCATATTCAAATAATATTAATCTGATGATTTTTACCCAGTGGCGACCACCCCCCCTCCTGGATGGTAGTTGCAGCAGAGTCCATTAGAGTCTCGGTCCACTTTGGTCTGCATCACCATCCCTTTCTTTCCCGCTTCCCAGATCCGAAGAGCTCTGCAAACACAACACGGCTGTGTGAAATCACTTCGTCCAGAAGTATTTACATGACATTAATATAAAGGATGCATATGAGATGGAACTGATCAAACTGCTGACCTGTCATCAGTCACGATCGCCAAGTGCACACCGTTGGGGGAAAACTGTAACGCTGAGATTTGGTTTTGCCCGTAATCCTCAAAGTAGTCACTGCGGATAACAGAAACGGAAGATGTTTTAAGGAAGCCATAGTCAGAGATCCTCAATGTTCATGACTTGAATGCTGATTTTACATTATATAGATGCTATTCGTCTTCGTATGTATCAAAAAAGTGCAGCAGACGCACTTGCCGTCCACGTGAAGGATATGTGCTTTAGGAATGCCCATGCCTCTCGGTTACGGTACCAAATATTCAGAAAGGATTGAGACTGCAAGACTTGAGTGCAAACTTACACCAGAGTGGTCAGTTTTTCTGCGGTGTACGGGTCCCAGAGGTCGATCCACCAGCTGGAGCCGCTGAAGGCTGCGGTAGCGAGCAGCGCCCCGTCAGGAGAGAAGTCACAGGAAGACAGGAGGTACAAGGTCTTATGGGTTCCTCCTGTCAGGTTTCTCATGAACGTATAGGACCGCAGACTCCACAGACACACCATCTAATGACAGTGAAATCATGAAGGGTTAATGAGTCTTTACACCTTGCTGTTAAGGGCTGGCCCTACGGCAGTCATCGCAGTCATCGCAATGCCAGAAAATCTAGTGATTTGAATCTGTTCTGAATGTCAACAGGCTGGAACACTGCAAACACTTAAAATTGTGATTGGGATCTTTAGAGTCTGGTATTACACAATGTTGAGCTGTCTGCTTTTCTTTGCAAATGAGAACGTGACAAACTGGCAGTTTGACCGTGGGTGGGAAGAGATTTTCCTGAACTCAAGAATATTTGCCCCTTTTGCACAATTATGGTGGAAAATGTTATAATCACTGATTTGACACAGAACTGATTCCTTCCTAAACTGATGCAGCGAAACAAGATTAAAAAAAAAGCCCATCAAGCAGGAGGATGACAGGGAACTTTGTTCCGTCAGGAAGATGTTGGACGGCTTGGAGAACTTTGCATTTAGAGGTATTGTAGTTCTAATTACACATAGATAAAAAGTCTATAAATACACCAAATATACATGAAAAATAATGTCCTTCAGAATCTACAGCAATGCAAATTTTGGGGTTTGTGTGTGCTGCAATGTCTGGCTTTGCTTTAATTTATAAAACACCGCGTTCACAATAATACAACTCACTCTGTCAAATCTGCCGACAGACGCAATCATGCTGCAGTCCGAGGACACGCTGCAGCAGCTGATCCAGTCTTTGTGGCCAAGAAGCACCTGCACCTTTTTACCTACAACGGACACAATACAAAGTTTACACCACCTGAATGAGACAGGCCACAAAAGCATCGCAGGATACAAAAAGACCTTGTGCACAAATCAAGTTCCTGAAGTGTTGGAGAACGAGACTCCAACATGTGCAAACATGAACGCTTGTTTGCTTTAACCTCTTCCACTTGAAACAGAAGGTTCAGTTCAATTGGACTGCACGGTGACGAAACACAGAGGCGAAGTGATAAATACACAGAAAGCAGCAGAGATACTTACCTGAAGTCGTGGCACACCGAATTCTTACTGCCTACAAATACATACTATTTATAAATGCATACCGTGGGTCTGGACCGACCGGACACTCCAGGCTGCTCACTGGTTTCAATCAATATCGGTGCAGCGTGAAATTCAGTTTGCACCTCGCGGTGAGCATTTAATGGCATTAAGGTTAGAGCAGGGATGGTTCAACGTCAGTGCATTCAAGGATGCGCCGACATTTGAGAAAGCCTTGCATTCACAAGCAATGTTGTCTGCAAACCAAAATCTGAGCACAATTAACGCGAAAACATGTACACTATAAATGTATAATGTGACGTTAGTGGCTTCATGCGTACTACAGGGTTGACCTTCATATTCTTGAAGACATACCGTACATATTGGAGCACACAGGCTTTATACGAGTGCTCCAACTCCTGATTTGACTGGTTGTCGTGAGGATTTTGATGTTGAAGGCGTCATTAAAACTACGGTCCAAAAACTGCACATACCTTTCTGAGCCAGGTCCCAGATCCTCAAGGTCTTGTCCCGAGAAGATGATATGAGCGTGAGCGTCCCGTTCTGAGGGAAGACCAGGTCCCTCACGACGCCTTCGTGGCCGTGGAGATCAAAAACAGCGTCGCCTGAGAAATGCATAAAAAGCATATTCAAAAATCAGCCACAAGAGACCTGTCACATCTGAAAACAGCGCAAGTAACGTCCTCGCCGGCGGAAGTCTCACCTGTTAACACATTCCAGATTTTGATCACCCCGTTCTCCAGGCCCGTGGCCAGAAGCAGGCTGTTGCTCCCTTTTGACGTCGTTTTAGCCAGGCATGCCGCCGCCGCAGCAGATTTTGGGGGTCTGGGTCCGAAGGCGAGGCCCCACACTGGATGCCCACAACTGAAGCTCTTGTCTCCTCGGTCGGTCTCTCCATTCTGGCTGTCTCTGTGGGTGAGAAGACCATCGAGTATGCAGATACCATAAAAACAGCTCACATGTAGGCGGGTGTGAAGCAGGAGTTGGTGGTTAAACGACGCTGCCTTTTGAGTGCTGTTGTAAATGTCAGAATCACAATTACAGCACACGCAAAACAAACCAATAGCGAGGCTAATACGACTGGGAAGGACAGTAGTATTGTGAATTGTCCCATTTCAAAAAGTTGCCATTGAATGTCGATCAGATTCTGTTGCTCGTTTACGTCATCTCTGATCGCATATTTTCTAATCTAAACCAGAACTGATTTACTTTGACTATTTTAATTTAGGTACATTTATTTACTTGACACTGACGCACGGAGCAATTTGGCATATTTTGCTAAATTAAAAATCATCATAAATCAGTGAGATTAGTCTGACATTTTAGACAGAGATGCAAGAGAAAGGGGAAGTAGAAAAAAGAGGAAGAGAGGAAGAGGAAAGAATCAGGGTGAAGGATGGATTTTTAAACATTATTTTAAATTTAGCTTTCCAGGTTTTACTTTTAACTGTTTTTTCTGTTTTCTTTTAAATGTGCTATTTTTATGTTTGCCATTTCTTATACTTTCTCAAGTTTTATTTTTCTTATCTGCATTTCCGTTTTATGGCATTCTATTGTGTTAAGCACTTGGTGCATCTAATATCTTTGTTGTAAAGCACTTTGAACTGCATTTCCTGTATGAAAGGTGCTATATAAATAAAGTTTATTATTATTATAATTCCTGCACATTGCTTTTTCATTCCAAGCAGTTTTTCCTTTTCATAATGCCAAGTTTGCGTCATGATGTCTGACACTCGAGACAAACAGGGCAGTAAATGAGGCCGTTTGATGCACTTCCTCATATATGAAGTGTTTGTCCGTTTAACATGGAATGCGCTGTGTGTCCGCACAGCCAGCCCCGAGGCTACAGGGGCAAAGCAAAAGGTTCCACGCCACGTTACTCCCACCCGCTTTAACGTAAAGCCCGACGGTACGAGGGACACCTGAATGCATCACGCCCGGATTGTGCCGGTTCCACTTACTCGGAGTCGAGAGGCCAGGCGACCACCCACACGATGCCGTGTCCCATCGACCAGGCGAACCAGGCTCCGTCCGGGGAGAAGTCCACGCTCCAGGTCTCGCATCCCGCCCGGCCCTCCAGGGACGGCGGGCGCCTGGTCTTCAGCTCCAGGATGAGACCCGCCTCGGACGCTGGAGGGGGACGGAACGGCAACATGAGTCCGACGGCTGACGGGTTAAACATTCAGCGGCATTTATCTAAGCGCCGCGTCGTTTTTCTGCTCGGCGGCGACGGCGTCTCCGGACACCGCTGCCTCGTTACGGAGCGTTGCGATGGCAACGACGTCATGTTTTCCCGAAATGTGTCGTCTCCTACTTACATGTCGCCCGGAGCTGCGCGTCGTTTTCCGTGGAGCACATCACATCCTTCGCGTTATCTGCGACTTCCTGAGTTTGTCTGCCCCCGTTTGTGTCCAGCCGTCCATGTAAAGCACGACAGAGAAAGAAGGAGGGAGCCGCGACACTCCTGCCGTCCGCCGTCCGCTCCGTGAAAAGATGTGCGAGCGACAAACAAACTGTTGTCGCCGAGTCGCTTTGTACCATTGGCTGCGACGCTGCTGACGTAGCCACGGTTTTCCTTTATGACGTCACCACCGCCACGCCCCCCGAGCTCAATTATTAACGATCCCGCCCCGTTTTTTTTTTTTTTTTTCCCCACTAGTCACTTCTGAACAGGTGACACTCAGTGATGCAACAACTAAATAAAGTTTGACATTAAGGATATTGTTTTGTATTCTTTTCAAGATGTTAAAATAAAATTTGAATTTGCATTTTTCTTTTTTTTTTGTGAAACGATTCACAAGACATTTCATTGTCACTTTCACTTGAGTTTATGCCGCATCTTTCTTTCGACTTGACATGAAACCAAGTCTAAAAAATATTGGCTTTAATTGGACCTGAAATATAAAAAATAGGATATAAATATTAAATGGGAAAAGCTGCAGTTTGAGAGGTCAGCAACACGATTTTCTCTGTGCTAGCAAAATGCCCAATATTTTATATGCAGCTTTCCAGTGATCTTACACTCACATTATATCCAATATAACCAGTCTAAATATTTACAAATAACAAACTCCCCAAAATATTGTTACATTACCAATCCTGGCATACTGACAAATAGTGGCAATTAGCGATCTTACAGTTGCACTGTCAACCAGATCGCATGTAAACTTTGCTTGATTGAAGTATTTTCAAGGAGATAACACCGAGTTTCGGTTGTTTTTACCCTCCATTACATCCTACACAACAGATGACTGACAGACCGACTCCTTCACATTCTTAAAATGGTTCCAGTCTAGAGCGGCATTCCGGACTGGGATAATCATACTACTCTGTAAATGCCGTGTGTACAATTCAGGGTGGAGGTTAGTGGGAGTTATGGATGACAAAAGCCATTGTTTCGCTACCAATAAAAAGATGCCAACAACCACATTTTGGTTAAACAGCTTCATTTACTGCATGGATCTCATTATCATAGCAACATGTACAAAATGCTGTACAAACAAATCAATCATAGAAATAAACTTAGAAAAATTCAAAACCCTGTTTTAGAAAAAAAACCTTTTTAACACGAGTCTTCCACCGATTCTCTTCACATTCTCATTGGGAGTAAATGATATGTAGGCTACTTAAAATAAAACCTAAAAAACACCCAACACCTAAAATGTTACAAGATCCACTGGCTCTTCTGTCTGTGCAGTTTCTTCCTGCTGCTGTGGGCTCGTGTCAGCACTTTCTGCATCCACGTGATCACCTAAAAGCAAAGGAGGACACTTTTACGTTAGCAAAATATTTGTACGCGTCGCTTACAGACCATAACATCAGCGCCGCGACAAGGTTATACTCGGTGGGATTCGATGTATCTGGACCAGCGTTGTGTGGCATCCGTTGGTTAGCGGAGGCAGCCGGGGAACGGCGTCTTGAAAGATCTGTTCGTCGTCCGACTCCACCAGACTCAGCACGTCTCCTCTGTCCTCCTCCAATTGCCTAGAGAGCAGAGAGATTCTGATGACATCAGAGTGCACCTGTAGGTCAGGAACCAGGGTGTGTGACAACAAACACCCGAGGCTCTTTTGCACATCATCAAATGTTTGTTGGTACGTGCGTTCCAGGAGTTCTTCTGTGTTGTGTCAACATCTGTGTCCAAATTCCACAGGGGTTTAGGGAGGTTTTTGAGAACGACGTGGATTCACACTGGAAAAGTGACCAAACTAATATGTAGCTAGCACCCACCGTTCCCACCACAGTAACTTTCCAGAGGGACTGGGAACCTTTGCAGGGACCAGGGTCTAAATTAAAAAAGGCTCTGCTCGGGTGTTAGTACTTATGGATGCATTATCAAATCTGGATGCTGAACCCAAACATGGCAGCTATTCAGTCCAAGAGGAATTTATTTCCTGGCGCATATGGCAAAAACGTTTCTAGCTTCGGGGTTTACTTCCGGGATATGCGGCCCTCTGAAAATGCACAGTAGTGTTTCTACCACTGGCCCTCTGGCTGAAGAAACCTTTTAGTTCCTTGAAAAGTAGCCGGATGTTTTGAGTGGAAATGCAGCTTTTGACAACTTGTGGCACTAGGAAGCAATGTTTTTAGAGTGGGTTCCCGTTTTGTCATCTCGTGCGCTTGATGCACAGTCACACGGTTCAACCGATCCACAGTTGTCAGCAAGTTAAGTGCCAAGAAATGTTGCAATTTCCAACAAATGCAGTGAAGAACAGTACTGCTAGCGGGCAAACATGGATGTAAACAATGCTTCCAAAATTCTACTCTGCAAAAGGTTTTCTGAAGTAAGGAAATGCATTTAACACATAATCAGGCCTCAAGGACAAACATTGAGTACGTAATGTTTGTTCCCAAATAAAGCAATAAATAACACTCCACAGGGAACCTTTAAGTTTACCCACAGATGTCAGTATGCAAAATAACTGCTCGATAGACACATTTATTCCAAAATGCGATGCACAGCTAACACACATTTAACTAATCCTTTAATCCAACATGCAGCTCCAGCTGCATTGGATCCTGGTCTGTTGAGGCCACAGCAAGTGCAGAAATTGGTACCTAGCCTTCTTTTCTTTTCTGATTACACCAGTATGATTGCTGAACGCTGGTGCCGAACAAGAGCCACCGCTACTTGATTCAGAGGCTTTAAAATGTCTCATGTTTAATTCAATCTGATGCATCAGTCATTTCAAAATTAGTTTCAGTGGCAGCACTGTAATATGCCATGAGAACGGTTGCAGTATGTTTGCAGAAATAAGAAAAATAAACTAAACAAGCCAATTTATATTAAACCAGATTGCAGATTACATAATAGCTTGTTTTAATCCCTTTGATTGAATAGATTTGGTCACGAAAATAAGCATGCAGTGCATTTTAGACAAGAAAATGTGAGACACTCACCCAAAGCCACTTCCTGAAACAGACACACGAGCAGAAAATGTGACATTAGTATTAGTGGACTTTTATGATTTATACTCATATACAACATTACAGATGCAGTATGTGAAATTTTAACGTGTTCAAAGAATTTGTTGTCATGCATTATTTTGACTTCTGTGCTCATGTTGCAAAGATGAATAAAAAAGTTACCCAGGCAAATTCGGTGTCGGCTGGAGTAAATCGTTTTAGCTACGATTACGGCTGAGCCCATGATCAGTGCAGCGATAAAGATACCGACGACTGCTCCTGTGTATGCAGAGGAGGCTGTGGAGACAAAACAAGGCGACAGGAGAGGATTATGTAGCAGAAACACGGGAGGAGGAGCAGCAGGTGTGTCCGCATTCCAGCGGATGAGTCGACACCTGCAGCGGCTCTCTGGTCCATCCCGCAGCCCAAACCCTTCCTCTCATCCCAAACTCACTCCTCACAGTGAGGTAGACCTCCAGCTCGCGGACGGCGAGGGGGTTTTCACTGCGGCAGAAGTAGACGCCTTCATCGTCCTTGCTGATGTTGAGTATGGTCAGCTTGAGGACGGGGCCTTCTTCAGACAGGACGTACTTCGATCCGGGTACAATGTCCTCCTGCTGGAGCCCTTTTCTCCAGGTGGTGTTTGCAGGCGGGGTGGACACGTCCTCAGTGCACGTTAGCGTTACGCTGGTCGCCTCCATAGCCGCGGCCAGTGGCTTGCCTTCAGGGTACGGAGACTCTGGGAGAGAGGGGCAAACATTGAACGGTTTTCATACTTTATTTTTTAAGCCAAACAGACTCTCAGTACGATAAGGGTTTACATTTTTATTCTAGTTGGCCCCAGTGGGAATCAAACCCCTAACCGTGTCACGTGCAACACAGGATTTTTACATGTACGGCTGAAATGGCTTTGTAACAGTCCAAAAACCCAGAGATATTAAATTTTCCATAAAATAAGACAGAGGAAAGCAGTAAACGTATACTACATATAGTCTTTATGTGTTACTGCCCAGCACCAACTCCAGAGAACAGAAAATGTAAAAAGCTTTCATGAACTGTGCACTGGTTGAATCTTTACTGTGTTAGATCAATAAATAAGAAGTAAATTTGGTATGAAACTACATACGAATGTGTCAACGTTTGACCTCAGAGAAGCGTTGTGCTAGACAGGTAGACTGGACACAATTGGATCTTATTTGACAAAGACACACCTGGTGTTCGAAGCTTCGCAAAGATCAAAGAATGCTGATAAGCCAATGCAAACATGCGCCGTCACACATTTTTGAGTCACCTCATTGTTTGCGCAATCCTGCCCTGTGATGAGAACGCTTACACTGCTGAGTGACTCCCTAACAACACGTCCTGAATGCTCCACATGGGCGCGCTACCAACTGGGTCTAAGGTAATGAAACAAGGAGCGTGCTTAATGTTTATAGGGCAGGCAGAGCGCTGTGATCAATGGCAATTTTAGCCACATTACATTATTCGGCCACAGAAGACGCCGTCAACAGTTTTACAGGGACTATTTCTTCTGGTAGAAATCTAGTACGGTATCTACCGGACTGGCAGGCAGTTAGTTCACGATGTTGGGATTTGTGTGGATTTATCGGAGATGTTCTGCTTCTATCCCAATACAATGGAGGTGAACGAAAAAATAAGTCTTTCTGGTGTTTGCATAAATGAAAATGCTCTCTTTCCAGAAACAGTGCCACTTACTCTGGATAATCTTCACTGGAACTACTTTCCACCAAATAAATAGTCCCCATGAAAATGGTCCAGAGTGAGTTCTGAGACACTTTAGTGGAGAGAACCTGAACAAATAGCACCAGAAATATCTGCATGGCTATATATTTGACTGGTAGTAAATTGAGAAAATGTTGATCTTTGAGGGGAATTTGGATGAAGCGACCCTTTAAATTAAAGTAAGGTCAACATGAAAAGATACTGAAGTATCTTAAGTAAATGTTGTCAACTACCGTTGCTCACTGTAGAGTCTCAGTGTGGCTCGGCGGCCTCTAAAGTCGAAAACACATAAAAGATCCATTTAACCACAACGTGCTTACTGAGAGTAAACGAACACGAACTCTCCCGTCCCGGCGCGAGCGCTGGGTGCTTGGCCACGCACCTCAGTGTCGCCCCGTCGGACAGCACGGAGCGGTTCAGCACCATGGACAGGCTGTCCGCGACCTGAGATGGAAAGTCACGTCCTGTCCAGGGAGCTCGTTGGTCACCGTGGACCTGGTCTTCCCACCACGTTAGCGTCGGGGTGGGATACGCTCCAAACCAGGTGCAGGTGAACTGGACGTGGGAGGGGTCCTTTGCTGGTGCCCACATACACTCAGGGTGTCTGTCTGGGACATCTAGGCAGGACAAACACATCAGTAAGGAACTTGACAAAAGTACACGTCATCATTTAAACATCCAGCTTATTTAGGGCCATCGTCTCTAGAAGTGCAGAGAAAGACGGTCAGATCAGCAGACAGGACTCTTTGGGACTCTGCCGAAAGACCAAGTTACGTGCAAATAGTTGAAGTCAGCACCTAAACAGTTTCTTTTCTTGTAGTTTTTAATATTTAGTTTCTTATAGTGTTTCCTTAAATTAACAATCCCATTTCATCCAGTATTTTTCACCCCTTGTCTTTTCGTGGTCTGGGAACCAGACAAATCTGCGAGCTCCCGTTTTATTTGCTCTGACTGGCGCACCTGGTCCCCCCCCATTCATTCATTCATTCATTCATTCATTAACCATACTGCTTATCCCAAAGGGTCGCAGGGGGGGCTGGAGCCAATCCCAGCTAACATTGGGCGAGAGGCAGGGAAACACCCTGGACTGGTCGCCAGTCAAACGCAGTCAAACGCCCCCCCCATTCAGACAACTTCAAATCTGACCTGGCCCTGGTCGGAGCAATTCACAACTGTTTATCTGACACGATGGCGGGTGCGGTGGTAGGGAGTGTCCTCGAGGCCAGCATTTGGTAACAGCGTTAGTAGTGATCTTCACGGCGTAGATATTATTTTTACACAAACCTTTCAAATACAGACAGGAATTCAACACGAATACTCAAACACAGTTCTGTGGTGTGAATTGAATTTGTTTTGGATTTCCTCAAAAAAGGTCAGCTCAATTTATAAGCCATGTAAATATTGATTTATTACTCACTCAATACTGGAACATGTTATTCTCCAAGTACCTGAATTGCTGAGCACAGTGACTGAAAGACTGGCAAACTGATTAACTGAATTAATTGAGTGGAAGAGAACTTATAAAGCGCTTTTCAACCTCAACGGTTCCCCAAAGATCGGTCTCATTCACCCATTCACACACACAGACAGAGGTGCAGGGTTCACAGAGGGCAATTTAGGGCGTCTTGCCCAATGGCACTGCCGACACGTGGACAGGAGGAGGCGGGATTGAACCACATGTCCATACTGTTATCACCACATTTTCTTATCTTATCAATCTGTTTCTAAGAAAGTGCAAGACGCTATCGGACCTTTGAAATAAAGACTCTGCAGATAAAACGTGTTGTTGTTGAGGCCGCGCAGATGAACTTACTCCAACAGCAGAGTGAATTTACTCTGCCAACATTTGAGCGTAACACTTTCAGTACCACTACTTGCTTCGCTCTCGTCTTGGTCTCTTGGATTTTTTCCTGCCTATTAAACAACTCCAGATATGCTGTTTTTAAAAAAAAGTATTCACCCCCCCCCATGGAAGTTGTCTTGTTTTATTGCCTCACAACATTGAAACACAGTGGATGTAATGTGGCTTTCCTGACAATGACAAACAGAAAGATTCCCACTGATTCTAAAGTGAAAACATCTCCACAACTGAACTTTTTTCTACTTACTTTTGACTGTAATAGTACTGAGGGGGGTGTTTTTTTTTCTTTAATATTTGTGTCTGTGTACATGATTTGTTTGTTTGGGTTTTTCTTTGACTAAAATGTAATAAATAAAAAAAAAGAAAAAGTACAAAAACAATTAGTCCGGGTACTTCCAGCATCCCAACAAATGAAAATAACCATCCACATCAGAGCTACAGTCGGAGCGGGGTATTCTGGGTGTTCTGCTCATGGTACTTACAGTACACTAGCAGCTCTGTGCTGTTACTGACTTCCAGATGAGAGACGGTGTTTCGGGCCATGCAGGTGTAAAGTCCCTGAGAGCTGGGCTGAATGTCTTTTATGCTGAAGTTCAGCCAGGGCCCCGAGGATGAAGCCAGCGACTCGTTGCTGGACGAAGCTCCTCCGAAGGTCCAGGTGAGTCGCTGAGACGGGTAAGAGGAGCCGGAGCAGTTGAAGGAGATGGTGGAACCCCGAAAGGTGACGAGCGTCCCGTTGGACAAGACAGCGGCTGGACCGATGGACGCAGACACATTTTCTGGACCACCTGAAAGGAGTAAGAGCGGTGCCTTAGTTACAACAGTGCATATTCTCACATCTCACTATTCTCTAAGAGTTATTATGGAACTTTTAGGATAAATTATTTGATTAACTTTCCTATCCCTTAAAAAGCCTTATTATTGCAGGATATGAAATTTAAACAAGCAACTTGCCGAGCAGATTAACACAATTGTGAACGTGAAACGCGGCAATACATGGGTGTAGATGTAGACGGTGCAGGTGGTGCGGCTGCACTGGGGGCCCCTGGAACAGACAACGAGGCCCCCGCGAGTCAGAAATACGCCTGTGTTCACAGAAGACCTCACATTAAATGAAATACGGCACCGTTTGCTGTACATGCCCTCGAAAAAGGCGCATCCATCTCAGATTTCACGATCACGCGAGGCAAAGCAAAGCAGCAAATCCGCCCACTTTTCTGTCAACTGGATTAACCACCAAGTCCGCAAATAATTCTGAGGTTTGGACAAAACAAATCACTGTGACGGTGTCACTCTGGGCTCTGGGGGTAGCTGTGACAAATACAAAAGAGTTGGCTCCATCTCAGCCAAGCAAAACCCTGCTTTTACATTAAAGCTCCTGTAACGATAATCTAATATAACAGTCACAGGGGACATTTTTCTACTTTTGAGCAACGTAGTCCTTATTATACTTACGCACTTTACCATTTCCAACATTTCACTAGTAACAGAGTATTTTGCTGTGGAGGAACCAGTCGAGTGCGCTGCAGAACCGGTTCGCTTGCTATAGAAATGCTACTTCAGGGAACTCTGGTGAAGCAGAAACTCCCATCGTGCCGGACACACGGGCGCTCACTTACTGGCCACTTGGAGCGCGACGCGCGCCCGAAAGGTGCCGTTGTCGCCTGGCAGCCGGGCGTTGCACAGGTACGCGCCCTCGTCTCCCGGTGTCACCGCGCCGATGCGCAGACTCCCGTTGCGCAGCACCGCGAGGCGCCGTGCGGGGTCGGGCGGCGACGTGCCGCCGCCGAACACGTCTCGTCCATTTTTCGTCCACGTCGTTAAACCCGGCGCCGCGTCGCCGTCGGTGTAACACGGAAGTAGGGCGACGTCGCCCGGTGAGGCGGTCAGGGCCGTTTCGCTGGAGCCATTACTCGGAACCGCCGCTTCGACCAGGACAGAAAGAGAGAGAGAGAGAGAGAGAGAACAACGTGAGGGGCTGTTTTCAGTCTCACCTGTGCTGCCAGTAAAACAAAACTAAAAACTCACCTGTCGCGCATAAACACAGCTGTAGCAGCGCTACGGTCGCGGCTGTCTTCATGGTAACTTTGCCAACTTGGCTCCCG
>JAVQJF010128889.1:0-17963 GCA_036023855.1 Gadopsis marmoratus
CACACACACACACACACACACACACACACACACACACACACACACACTCGCAGCTGTATGAAAATTGATTTTGCAGTGTCCTTTACAGGCCATTAAATCTGAACAACAGCAATCTCTTACTTCTGTCTGACAAATGATGGCTAAATAACACGGCTTTTCTGTCTGTCTGCACCGCCTGTCTTAGGTCCTGCTCTGAAATGTAAGCATGTGTTAGTCTGACTTTGTTTTTCCGGACTAGTTATGGGTTTTTTGAACAATGTTTTCTTCTCAAATTTGCTTTAATTCTGACACATTTTGCTCGTGAAGATGGTATCGGGTCCCTTTAGCACATCTTCAGCACAGTGTAAGCTGCTTCCATGATGAGCGTCAAGTAGTGTTTCTTGAATATCAAAAAGCAAGCCGTTCCTTCTCTGTCACCCCATTTTCTCTCCTTCATTCTCCACTCATTCCTTCTTTCATCCCTCTGCCCTTTTCTCTCGCCTCATGTCTTTCCCCCTCTTTTCATGCATTACTCTGATTCTTCTTTCTGCGGTATCGTTCCCCTGCTTCTTCTTTTCCTCATTGCCTCTCATTCCTCTTGCTTTTCTCTCCTCTCTCTCCCAATTTGATTGCTCTCCTCTTTTTCTCCATCTGTTCCTTCACCGTGTGTCCTCCCTCTCTTTCCCCACAGTCTCTCCCTCTGTCCCTTTCTGTTCTTTCCTTTTCATCAACTTCCTCCACCTCACTCCTTCTCATTCTCCTCCTCGCTTTCATTCAGCGTCTCTTTCTCCTTCTCTCTCTCTGCCCTTTCGAGTCCTTTGATTAGGTTGTTGGCATTTTCATTGAGATGTCTATATGACCACTGAAATAACTCTCCTGTCAGAGTCTCATCTGCCCTCTATCTACTTCTTCTCCTCTGCCTCTTCATTCTCCACTTCTACTCCCCAGCATTTCCTCCTCCTCCTCTCTTCACCAACCTTTTATTTTCCTGCTTCATCTTATCCTCTTCCTGTGCTGCTCTTTTGCTTCTCTACCAATATTCCTCTCAATTTCTCCTCTCTCAGTATCTCTTGACTGTCTCCTCCTCTGCCCATTCCATAATTCTGCACCTTTGCATTGCCCCATCTTTCTTGTTTTTGTCTGCTGTTTCATTCTATATGCCTTTCTTCTCTAATTTTCCCTCTCTATTTCCTTGACCGCTTCCGTAGATCTAAATGTCAGATGGCCACATCAGCCACTGTTGGTATTATAAACAGCGTTCTGGTCGGTACCACGGAGAGAGGGAGAGAGAGTGAGAGGGAGAGGGAGAGAGAGGGAGAGAGAGAGAGAGAGAGAGAATGAGGTGGGGTGAGTGTGTGGTGGTGGAGGTGGGGGGACCTGGGCTGACGCTGCATTTTTCTTGTGTTTCTGGCAGTGAAGAGAAAGAAGATGATGTCTGAAAATAGAGAGAACATGTTTTAAAATGATTTGGGGTGTGGGATGGGTGTAAGAGGAGGGAAAGAGTGAGTCAGCTTATAGAGAAGAAAAGAGGAGGGAGAAGGGAGAGAGGTAAGAAGAAAAAATGGGAGTAGAATGAAAGAAATCAGGAGAGAGGGAGAGCCTGCATGTCTACATGCCTCTAATCTGTTGATGGCTGAGGGGAAGCAGACAATAAGCCATTATCTCTCTAAGACTTAGCTGCAGCTGCAGCAGTACGGCGCTGCATACTGCTAGTGCCAAAGCAGCTTACAGCACAGTTACGTGCCCAGGATGCACTGACACCCATACAGGAACAGGATGGCCAGTCAACACACAGTTTAAATGAGGAAGATGATAAGATATCAATACACACAGCCTAACATTCAAATCTGATATGAAGATCCAACATGTGAGGGATCAAAGCCAAAGATAGAGTTTTCACCTTTAACGGAGGAAGAGATGGTCAGATTCTGCTGTAAACACGTCGGGATGACACTCGTGACTCGTTTTCATTCATCAGGAATTTATTTTTATCTGTGGCAGCAAAACATGTTCCATGCGCTAAAACACTGGCTATAGACGGACAAACTCCCTAGCCTAGCAACATTAAAGCTGTGAACAACCTGTAATGCAACAGTCCCTGTAGGAGCCGGTGTGACATCGGTATTACACTGATTTTGTGAACATCTAATTGTCTAGTCCTGAAAGAAATACAGTTGGCGTTTTTTTTTTTTTTGTTTCCAGGAAACAAAATTCTCACATTTGGGTCACTGTGTTGTTGCAACCGAAATAAAAATGTTTTTTTATTAGTATAGTGACGAAACAATGAATGTATCTTGTATGTCCATAAAGAATGTATCTGCAAAACATACATATGTCTTTATTGTCCCTGCAATATCTGCTTGTATCAACTAAAGTGTGATTAACATTTTTATGGTTATCTTTAGGCTCTGAAAACAGGTTAGATAAGGATCAGGGTCCAAAAAATTAAAACATAGCACTTCTTACACTCAAAAAACATTGCCACTGATTATTATTATTATTATTATTATTACGTCTAATTCTGAGATTACTTTTAGTTATCAAAAGTCAACTTTATTGTCAATTTCTCAACATGCCCGGTACATAAAGAGAGATTGAAATATTGTTTCTCATAGTCCCACAGTGTACTAAAAATATATAATCAATATATCAAATATATATCAAGTTGAGTATTTGGTTTTATTTATTTATCATTGAAGAATCGAGAGGTAGAGTGTGGTATTGTACAGAGCAAGGCTAGCAGAAGTGCCAGGCACAAACACACAAACAAGCTCGGACTGGAAAAGGACACACTGTGTAGTTCCCGTGTGCCAGTCAAGAAGAACAGTCAGGTTAAAAAATAGCATCTCGATGGAAAATCTAATAGTGTATTCCATTTCTCTTGCACATTAGGCTTTAGTGTACTTAGTGGTGTGCATCAAGAGCTGCAAAGCTTGCAGTTTTCCATGTATTCTAATTAATATTTGATTATGAACCTGATGCACCTCCATATGCAGCCAAGACTTAATTATTAAAAAGTTAATGTACATTCAATGGTGGTTATGTTTGTGTTGTTTTTCGATAAAATGGAGCTGTATGGAGATCTATGTCGCTTTAGATATCTAAAGAGCCCTTTTAGATTTTTTTTTTTATTCACATCTCACAAAATTGGGCATTAGTTTGAGTCTTTTCATGTACGACATTTTGTCCTGGCTGATTCAGGTAATAGATCTTACATTCGTATTCACACTGCTCTTTTTTCATTTACCTGCATAAATGAGTGAGGGGGAAAGAATCCGGTGAAATGCCACGCTCTCAGTAATATTGCGTTACAGCAGTTGCCTACATTGTTAAGTTTTGACCCTCAAGTCCTTACTCGTATTCACTGTAAGTTGCTGTTTAAAAAGCAATGCCATCATTTCCAGTTTAATGCTCTGGTATTGCCATTTTCTTCAGCAAGTGGGAGTGCAGAGTGGCGAGCATGCAGGGCAAAATGGTATTTGGAGGAGGAATGGAACATTTTAAGCTTCATAACGTTGGCATTAAATTGCGCAGGTGTTCTTGCTATTGTGTCCACCCTCTGCAGGATGCACTACACAGTTTGCAGTGATCTAAAAGGATAAGTATCTCATAAATATACATGAAAAATCCACATTTACTGTCTAATAATCTCTTTCAGGCTGTCTTCCTGGCTCTAGAAACAGGAGGGAGGCCAGATTTGACACCAGTGCTGTTAAAAAGCTGACGTCACTGCACTGACTAAGACCGAGAACAGAGAGAGGTGTCACATAGCAAGCCTGCTCCTCTCCTCCTCTTTTCCTCTCCCCCCTCCTTTCCTAATTTTGATTTTAGCAGGCATTTTGTTGTATCCAGTTGCCTGCTGGTGTGGAGCTGTTTAGGGGGCATGAAGAGCTTTCTAAATGATGGCTAAATTTAACTAAATGACTTCCTCCACTCAAATCTGATATAATATCTCCCTTCCCCTGCTCCTCTCCTCTCTCTGGATCTTTCTCTCATCCTTTTTAGCTGTTGTCCCTTTTCTCCTTCTTCCTCTCACTCTCTCTCTCTCTGTCCTGAAGTGTGATTTCTATTTCTCAATCTCCTTGCCAACTGCTCCCTCCCTCTCCTGCCTTACCCTTTTCATCTCATTCTGTCTCCTGCTCCAACCACTCCCCTCTCATCCTCTCACTTCCCTTCAGCTAATCGTTTTGTTTTGTCTACTTTCTACTTGCATAAAAGGGTCAGACTGTAAACTGTCTGAATCTTTTCTCTGTCTGAAGACTTAATAAGGTGGCTTTGGAGGAATTTTCTTTTAACATATTAGATAAGTCATCTGGCAGTTGCGTGTCTGTCTGTTTGATTGATCCACTATGTTCCTGTTTCTTTGACTAGAAGCGGCGTCTAATTAGACGATACATATTTTACCTGAGAGTTATGGCCAGAAATGTGGAAAAGGATAATTGCTTCTAGATCAGCAGTCAATGGTGACTCAGCCATCCAACCAGCCCGCCTTTGTGGTACTCTGTTCATCCACTAACAACCTCTCTGCAGTATCGCCTAATTACCCAATTTATATGTATAAAGTATATCTCTCATTAGATTACCATGTATATTATGTTACCATATAATTATGTCATAAAATAACGTAATATAATATTAGGTTCAAGGTGTAATTTAGATTTTCTTAACCTGTGGTATCTGATTACCGTATGTATAAGTTTGTGGTTCATATATTGATACTGTTTCACATATTATAATGGCCCAAGGTAATATAATGACACATCAAAACTCAAATTTAGTTAAATGTATTATTATTTTATGCATTCTGTGAGCCACATAAAATATGAATGATTCTATTAAACACAGATTTAGCATTATAATAAAATATAATATAATATAATATAAAACCTCTCTTCTGCCCATCCTAATATCAGTGGAAAACCTCACACACAGCTGGCTAACAACATAACACCATTGCTCACTGCATCAACCTCACATAAGACCTTTTTTTTTATCATGTTGTTGCCGCCCATATAGCCATGTGGTGAAAAATGTTACCATAAAATCGAAGATGAATACAGTTGTTAACACAGCTCTCCTTAAATGTCACATCTCAGGAGACCATCTCTGTGTTTCCTCTTCACATTTGCGTCCTTGCTCACTCTACTAAATATGTTCTCTATTTGAGCTCACATGAAACAAAACCAAATCTTTTTGTTGGTTTTTTTCACTGCTGTTGTGGTTTTACTAAAACTATATATTTGAAAATCCATCACAGAGAGCTGTTACATCTTTTGACATTCATTGTCTATGAGTCTGTAGATCAGCAACACCATGTTTTGAAATCTGTTTTGTCTGGGTCAAGGCAAAGAACCAGCACTGGGAGATATGGCAAGTCTGTCCACATAGCGTACATGTCTGCCAGTGCCACATTGTTAATAGTTTATGAGCATACTTTATGATGCATGCAAAGCTGGACGTGGCAGCAGTGACACAAGTCAGAGAGGCTGCTTACTGCAAGGCTCGCAGAACAAAACTGTTGACTCTGGCCATGTCATTCACATCTTTTTTACCACTTCTTTCCTCCACTCCACCAAGACATTACAACATGACAGGAGTCAAAGACCTCTGGCCAGCTGCACTATTACTCAGAATACAACTGTCAGCGTAGCCAGTATTTCCTCTTCGTCCCATTCCTTTCTCTTTAATCTGTTCTGAGCAGCAATGATATAATTGAGGGCGACCTCTGTTACTGCCAACATAGCATGTGTCTCCTCCATGATGATTAGTGTTCAGTTATTCCAAACACCAGTGACATTAAAAGGCTAACACCACTATACTACTACTACTACTACTACTGTGACCATAACAGCAATGACATAATCAAGAAATTACCACTGGTGCATGAATGAAAACAATTACACACTCACCACATTCATATAGTGTTTTGTACCTAGACCGCCATTGGTCTTGATCTCATATGCACAGCATATTGGGCAGTGAGAGCTAGTGAATATTTCGACATATCAGTTTCCTTTGTAATGTTTTGTCAGTGATGGCAGCGGAGGAAGTTGGTTTCCTGTTTTGGTTTTGTTGCAGGTGGCAACAATAAGACAAATCCTGTCTAATTTCTTTGCTAGAGAAGCTTCATTGTGCATGCAGATACTTTTTTTGGCAGTCCCCTTTATATAGTTATGCACAACCAAGCACTAACTAGTCAAGTGCCTTTCTCAAAAGCATTTCAAATGTACCGTAGTCGGTTAAGGTAAGGTTTTACTTACTTAATAAACTAGTAAGAGTACTGACAGTGTTTTGCTTTAATGACTCACCGCTGCTGGAAGAATGTAGAGGAATACAGAGCAAGAAGCATATACACACTGCTACACAATGTTACCCCCGCACTTCTTTTTCCACCAAAATTGACTTGAAGGTGTGATCGACACTCTGCATGCACTTACCATCCAGCTGTCAATCCTGGAACTGTAATATCCAGAGAACCCCAGCCAATCAGCATGATAGCTATAGTGGTAACTAGCTGATGTGAGCCTTCTCATGTTTAGTGCCTCTGGCTTAAAGAATAGCTTCACCATTATCCAACCTGGGCCTTATTCATATGTTGCTTATCATCAGTGATGATTGTGCATAGGACAAACCATCTGATAGCTTTAGATTTGTTAAACTGAAAGGCTCAGTATGCTCACAACTTAATATGTCATACGTGTCTTCTAAATTCACCTAAAGGCAAAAGTGTTTATACCTGTTCTAAATGGCCACACCTTGAAGGCAGGGTAAAAGTCCCGCCATCATAATCTCCTCTTGGCTGAACCATACCGCCTCCCTGGTCTCTGCCTCTCCAGTTATTTCTCTATTGCATGTCTTTGTGCTATCAACGCAATAAATTGTAAAATAAAAAATTTAAAGAAATGCTGCAGATGCTTTTGAACAGTCCCTCCCCAGAGGCTTTCATGGTGTTGCACTTGTTTGCATGCTTAAAAGTGACAGAGGAACTTGTGTGAAGAATTAAAACAGAGACTTTGAGAGAGAACAGAACGCTGTGTCACCTTTGCAACTCTGCACACCTGGCCAATCGCTGTGTGAAGTGTTGAGCAGGATTGTCAGATTATCTATTTTGGAAAGTTGCAAATATTCACATATTTTTTCCAATGCAGCCCCCTAATTTCAATGTAAGAAAGGGGGTTTCAGACACTGTTAGACAAATATTGTGTTCAGAGACCTTAACCATTCTGCTTCAGCTCCTCTCTGGGCTTAAACAACATCTCGTTTTCTCCTCTTCTCATAAGGAGGAACTACGAGGCTTAAGCTCAACTGTTTTATCCATAGTACAACAAATTGTGACCACTGTCCGTCGCTCCACAGCATGACCAAGAACTCCCCTTAAACTCAATGAAACACCTTTACTTTCTGTGAAATGCTCTTGGATGGATATCGCTCTTACAGGAAACACATAGTAGTTGCCATCCAGGATGCTATATGTGGACGTGGTGTGATAGTTATGCAGCTGACATGTTCTCTCATGGTTATCTTGCCAGCCTACATCTCCTGGGCTCACACATGACAGCATCAGTAATGGTTTCACAAATGTACTGCTCCATATCTTTAGGATTAAGGGTACATTCCCTGGTTTGTAATTGATAGCATTACCATGGTAATACCATATTGGATGTTAAACGGTGGGCATTGAATAGGGAGATACTATCCATCTTGTGTTGTCCCCAAGTGACTAGGTCATATATTTTTCTTCTCTTCTCTTCTCTTCTCTTCTCTTCTCTTCTCTTCTCTTCTCTTCTCTTCTCTTCTCTTCTACAGCCAACTTGTCATCTTTGCCAGTGATTTACTGACTCTACACATATTTGCTCAGTAACATTAATTCTGAAAAGAGACAAGCAACAAATCAAGCTACTTTTCTGGGGTATCTAAGAAGACCTCATTGAAAGTGTGCTGACTTGATTAATATGCATATTAACATAATGCCTCAAAGCAACTCTTTGGGAAACAGCTTTGAAAAGTAAAACATCAACATTGCCTCTCCTCTCTGTTTGTAAATGAAATGTAGCTGTGGCAGTATGCAGGATGATAGTTTAAACCCAGGAGGGAGAGCTCTGCCACTTCGGACTATGATGATAATTCACATTTAAGTTAGTTATAAAAATTTGCTTCTAATATACTGGAGTAAATTGATTATGGGGCTAACTCAATCTGAGAGATTACATTGCTGTGCTTGATTGAGTGGATTACTTTACTGATTACAATTATAAGCAGGGAAATGGATTACATTTTACCTATTCCTTTTTTTTTTTTTAAAAGAAGACATTTATCCTATCGTGAGAGGTGACTATGACAGGGCCCAGGATGTTTTTCCGAAATGTGGCCACTGCAGCACCATGATAAAAACTTGGATGTAAAGTTATGCTCACATCATATGATTAGTGATCTGATATCATGCTCCTCCTCTCCTCTCCTCTCCTCTCTTCGCAGCCTTTTCCATTCCTCTTTAGTAAATGTTAAATTATGTATTGCGATATTGCTTGTTGAGGCAGAGCTGAGTGCTTGGGCAGACGATAGGACTAATATGGTTATGACATGGTTATGTTATGTGCATGTGCATTGTTCTTTGCTGCCTGATTCTTTCACAACTCTTTGAGATATAGTCAGTTAAAAAGAGGATGCTCAGTGTTGCCAGGGGCTATGACCTGGAAGAGCATTTGACACATTGAACGTGGTTTTATTCTTTTTGTGTAGCAGGGCCCAAAGACGTGTGATGACATAGCTGTCGTTGGTCTAACCCACAGTTCAACAGTAGAATTGGATGACATGCATACATTGGTTAGTAGTAAACCTCACCATGAATGACAAAACAACTGAAGAAGTGGTGTTTTGTTTTTGTTGCTATGAACTTAAGCTCACATTTTCAAACCTTTTGACCCCTTTAAACAGGTGTCCAATAATTCAGCTTAATGCTGCAGGAGCAAAGGTGGTTGGTACAGTTGGCAAACAGTTTGGAGAAGACATTAAAAACAATTGTGGTTATTTATCATACAATACAACAGCAAATGACTTACACAATTTGTTACACATGAAGATTTGTTTTGTAATCCTGAAGACAGACATTTTCTAATCATCACTTTACTTTTGTGGCGTTCAGTTCAGCTTTCCATCCACCCATTAGTTGGACAATGGGAGAGATGGGTAATGCAACTGATTTCACTTCCCCATGTATTAAACTGCTCACTGCTGGTCCTTTGGATTAAATCAAGCTTTCCACCAAGTCTGCTGGTACACAATTTGTTGTTATTTTACTGTACATTTTTAAAGTGGTAAAGTGTAATTGTCTGTTGACTCTGTCTGGAATAGAAAGAATACCCCTTTATAAAATCAGAAATAACTCTTGATTACAGGCTTCTTTATTTAAAGAAATACACAAGCAGCCATCCTGCTAGAGGATCCTGTATGCATAAGGCATTACACAAAATGCAGAGCCAATCCTTTTGTCAATGTGCAACTTCAATCACAAATCATTAGCATTTTGCCAACAGCTCAGGGGGTCATGAGTGTCAAGTTAAACTCATCCATCCCGGGCTTTTATGAGTAGGACATTAGGCAGGCCAGAAAATAGTGTGCGAGACAACACACTTGGTCTCCACTCTGACTACCAGCTCTTTCCCTGCGGTGGAAGATTGAGGGATTCGAGAGGAGACTGAGCAGATATAAAAACTAATGTGTTCCTGTACCCAATATGATTTTTAATGCCAGGACGAAATGCTGTTCCCTGCTGGCCATGTACAGTTAATCTCTACTGCACTCTTTTAAATGCAAAAGCTTCTGCGTTCGTAGTGTGGTGTCCTGATACAGCAGCTATGTTGTCTTTCAAGTGCTTTTTTCAGTGTGTTTGTCCAAAACATGTTTTCTCTTAAAATCTGAAATGTATGTCAGTATATCTGGTTTGCTTGTGTCTTTCACTGGTGAAAGATCTTTCACTGTGCCCGTGGCCACAGTACTCCGTGTAGGTGGACCCCTGTTGCAACCAAGTTTTATCCTTATACTGGATATACTTTGCCTTCCCCCAAGCAAATTTACAGTTCCGCAAACATCCCGGTTCCGAACTAAGAAACTGTGACAGAATATATGTACCATGTTTACAAAAAACTTTGAGTTTTCAATTTAATCAATTATTATAAAAATATATTTTCATTCTGTTAATGTTTTTTTATTTATGAAGTGTCACATTTAAGGAAGGCCGTGTTAAGTTGTGGAAAATTGCCTTTTCTGTATTGTTCTGTTCTGTACTTTATATTTGGGCAACCAAAAACTTATTTTGGCAACCAAATTTAGGGGCTTGGGCCAGTGCTTGAAAATATTAGCATCTATGCCTGTGTCTTTGGGGTTGTATAGACATGCATGAGTCACAAACACATGGCTTTGCTGTGTTTGTGTACGTGTGTGTGTGTGTGTTTGTCCATCTCTGTAAATGTGTTTGTCCGCTCTGCAGGTAATTGCTGTGTTGCATCCTCTTATAACCGAATGGCAGTCATTTTCCCTAATGTCTTTTTTCAACATGGGGGGAAATGGTGGGCATTTAGCAAGCTTTACTATGTGTCTCAACTCATTTACTAGCAGCTTAGATACAACACAGCACACCTCAATTATCAGCTGCCTCAACCCATTGGCTGGTAACATAACATATTAGACAGCTTAGCGCACTTATATGCGTCTGGATTTATTAACCTGCCTCTAACTATATAGAAGATCATTTGGTATCTGCCTTGTCTTGTTGGGGATAAGCTTCAAGAGGTAGCATTTAGCTAATGAAGGAAGAGAAAGTCTGAATTAGAAGACAAGAGGGGAATTAATTCTGTCTTTATCTTGCTAGCTTACAATGCCTGTAAGTTCATTACTGACCGGTGTACTATAAATACACAAGCTTTTAATGGCAGTATATCAACACAATCTATCTGTGTGACTCACCACATATGCCAATATTTAACTGTCGTATACAAAAAAGTGGTAGTTCTGTTTATAAATGATCAGATTTGTTCAAACCTAGCAGAGGAGCATTGTTGTAACCTTCGCTCATACAAATACACTCATTCACCAGTTTGTTCCACCTAGGTAGAGCTGTCCAGATCAAGTTTATTTTGGGCCTAATGCCAAAGGAGTCTTTTAATAGTGAGTATCTCTATTTATATTGCAATGGAAGATATTCACTTGTTGATTAAATATGTATCTGGCACTTAGCAGATGTAGCCTATACTGACTTTGGCATATCTTTTTTTCCTCAGGTTACTTGATCCAAATGCTGAAGGTCCTGGTTTAAAACTCTTAGACTATTGTTAATCAGTGTAAATTATTGATATATGAGTGACTGTTTACCTGGAGGAATGCGGCTCAATTTCAGGAGCCGCCTTCTTCCAATGGAGTGGAGGTTCTTCCCTCACAAAGGATCTTTGGCTGAAGACAGACACCAGCTGCAGAGAGTCAGACAACCAGACAAGTTTAATTTTGGCCTGCCATCAAGTTACTCACGCAATTAATGTTAATCAGTGACAGCTGATATGATCTGCCACCGGCAACGTTTGCCATTTTAGCTGGTGAAAGTGGCTAAAAATGAGAAGCTGCTACCTGAATGTTTTGTACACTGCTGCTCCACCTCTTGTGCACTGAGAGTCCAGACCTTTTGTCAGTATAGCACAATACAATTCAACACAGCAACACAAGACACGAGACACAAACCTATAGCCTCCAAAATAACATGATAAAGTTTAATCTTCCTAAAACTGTTTTAACCAATACAAAGCATCTTAAGGCTGGTGTTGTATTAGACTACATTATTGTATACTGAATATTGGGCCAAAACGATAAAACAAATTACAGCTGTTTTTGATATTCAAACAATGACAATTATCTTTAAAACAACCACTCATACAGGTACAGCACATGCCTCTATTCAATCATTTTTTAATTGTCTTATTGTCTCCTTTAATTAGGAATGTCCTGAGCATTATGAACGATCACAGAGCTGACCAGGAAAATACAGTCTAGTCAACAGTACAGCCAGGTGATCCACTAGTCAAACAAGCAGCAGCAAACTGTATGTAATAATAAGCATTTACAAACGCAATCGCAAAGTCTTGGTATTGTAATTTGTGTGCTTAATGTTTAACACTCAGCCATCCAGTGATATGATTTAATGGTGAGCAAATGTAAAAGACAGCGGCACGTTTGCATCCTGACAGACACCGCGACTACACAAACACGTTCAGAGTCAGAGAGACAGAGAGAGGGAATGGCAGCACTTATTACTTGCCAGGCAGTGGTCCGGTTTGTCTGCAGTGTTGCCTTAAGCAAATGAGAAAGAGAGAGAAAGAGAAAATGGGGGTGGAGGAAGTCAAAGGCAATGAGGGGGGTTAGGCAAAGAGAACGGCTCTGAGAGAGAGATGGAGGAGGAAGAGTGAGTGTGAAGAGCAAACGGAGAGGGTTGAATAAAGCTTCCGGGCCCCAGAAGGCCGAGCGCTCCGACATTTTAATCAATAACCGCAGCTCTATCAAAGGACGTCTGATAGGCCAGAGACAGAGGGATTGTTCTGCACTCACTGCCTCGCCCCTAAGGAGTGACTCAACACTCTGGGACAGGGTGAGGAGGAAGAGGGTGGCAGAGACAGATGGATGAGGAGAATGACAAGGAATAAGGGAAGGACAGATAGTGAGGCAGAGGGAGGTAGAGAAGAACAGACAATAGAGACACGATTATAGAGACAGAGGGAGGCAGAAGAGGGTGAAGCAAGGTTTCTTTTTTGATAGATTTTTCTGCTAGTGTTGGTGATTTTCTGCCATTATGTCACAGACAGAAAATTGTGAGCGTGTGTGTGTTTGTGCAAAGTCTTTTATGTGGCTTGACAGACTGCTGCAGCTCAGATATAAAGACTATTGTGTGAAACTATGTATTTATTTCTGTGTGTAGGGAAGAGAGAGGGAGAGAGAGAGTGGGTGCTAACTTAGTGCAGAGTCTGATACAGAGGAGAAGGGAGTATGTGTGCACGTGCCTGGTTGAGTGCTAACAGAGTGATGTTGAATTAAAGCTTATAAGAAATGATTCATAACGTTACACTTTTCTAAATAAATGTCCTCTGTTCATTTAACCAATGTTCCTCTGTAAGTTGGCTGGATCTCTGGGTTATACCCATGGGAGCCCGTGTTGAAAAATTAATGTGGAAATGAGCAGAATAACAAAACAACAGAAGTGTGAAGTGTGGACCTGGACTTTTTCAGTGTTCATTAGTCTTGTTTTTATCTATTAGTCTCAATATTTGTCACGGTTTTTGTTTTCCCTTAATACTGTACATCCAGTGTTTATCAGAAAACATTGCTGAAACCTATGTAAAAGAGCTGCCAGCACTTTTAGATTTTACCCCTAATTTGTTATATACGGCAGTAGAAGTGCATTATTCGTGCTTTTGATTTGCTGAGTTTTGGTGAGTTCAGATGCATCTTTTACTTTTTAAAATGTTCTACAAGTTTTAGATTGCAGAAGCCTCATATTAGCTTCATGCATTTTTACACAGAATGGGGATTCTAGACTCTTTTAGATTACTTTTAATTAATACATTTTGGGGACCCATGACAGAAAACTAACTGGGGCCCTAACATAGAAATGAAAATAATAATCAGGAGAGCCCCTGTATACGGGGGTGAGACCACGTCACGGGGCATTTAAACACATGGCAACATAGTCATGTGACACAATGTTTGGTCCAAGAGAAGCTCCACTAGTAAACTAGCATGACCATTTGTACCTAAACGAAACACAAGTCAAACACCATGCAACTGACTGACCGTGTAGCAAAAAGTATTCTCTGTCTGAGCATGCCACATGCCCACAATCACAGCGGCCCTGATATCGTTCAGGTCACGCTAGCCACATAAACAACACATCAAATTAACACTTAGATTCCAACAGTATAACTCCTATCACGGTACGACCAAGACTCACTGAATAAACCGTTGAAGAACAACAAACTTTCCTTTGTACATTTGCAACAGCAAATTGTGCCTTACCTTTGCTGTTATTGTAATCAAACCTTTTGTCTGGTTGCATAAAACCACTAGCAATGGCTACTCCAATGTCTCTGAGCCACAAAAAAGTTTTAATAGTATACATATCCAATAGAGTAGTATTTGAGTCATCATGTGCCTAACTTTACAAATTGAAAATGGTCTAACTTATGCTGCTGGCTGCTGCCTGCTTCTACAAAACAACTGCCTCACCTCCAAGGTCAACTGTTTCAACTTCATCTTTGTCGACCACCACAGCCACAGCAGAAGTCGTAGTGCCAACGTTAGGAGCTGCATCTACAGTATAGATAGGCAACAGGCTACATGTTAAGTTTTAATTTGAGTCTTTCTAGCTAACAAATATCAAATATTGGGGAATGCAGTTCAAATAAAATCTAAATAAGAGCTAATGAGCTAGGGTTAGGGTTAGGGTTGGCTAAATATGCCTGCTCTGATTATGTGTTTACATTTTCATCACATATTTCTTTGTAGTTTTTTTATTATAAACCAAGTATTTTCTAAACATTTAGGGCCCCCACCAAGCTGGGGCCCCATGAATCATCCAGGTTTACCCCCCCTTAGTGACGCTCCTGCCCACTGCTATCCACCTAGTTGTTTTGTGAAACTCCCTAGTGATGCTTGAAACTGGAGGCCGAAATCCAGCTGGGAGGAATGTGGTGAGGAGGAGGGAAAGAACAGGATTAACATCATTGATGCTTTAGAGATGTGACTGATGACCTTTTACTACCTTTCCTCTTCTCTTCCTCACATGTTTTTTTTTTTTTACATGTCACTCTTCTTTGCCAAAATACTGAAAAGATGTAACCCTGACAGAAACAAATTCAGGTAAAACCAGAGTCAGAGCCGCAGTTTGGGTTCTTGAGGGAGGCGTGCATGCTCTGTAACTCTCCAAGGATTCAGACTGTGGTGTGTTGTTTAAGAACCGTGTGCTGAGTAATGCTCCGAGTGCTTGAAATGCTTTCTACTAAACTCTGCAACCCACAGTGGATGTTTCTCAGGAACTGTGTGTGTGAGACTGAAACCATCTCTGTGAGTCTCAGAGGAATATGCAAGTGGGGAAGCATAACAATCAAGTTGTTAAAATGCACTCCCCTCATTGGGAGGTGTGTGTGTTCACATGTGTATGAGAAGTGATTAATTGCATGATTCTGCGTCCTGATGTTACAGTGTCAGTGAGCACTGCTGTGTGTGTGTGTGTGTGTGTATAAACGCTTGTGCATTTACAGTCAGTGTGTAGGTGCGTTTCATTTGAGGTGTACATGAGTGTGTGTGTAAATTCATGACTTACATTGTCCCTGTTATTTGATCAGTCTATACTGAAAACATCCATTCTTCACTCATATTACCAATAATTAGTGCATAAAAATATAGTTTATCAGTGGTGTAATATCTTCTTTGTTGTTATTAGAACTGTAATGTGCAATTAAAACATACTAAACCCTCCACGCCAGTTATAAATTCAAAAGGATGCTCTAAAACGTCTCAGTAGAACTGCATTTGAATTGGAAATGATTATGATTGCATTTAAACAAACCTCATTTGAATTTTGTAACCCTTTTGAAATGCATCCAATCAGGGAGTGATTGTAAATGATAAACCTGAAGTATTTCACTTTTCTGTCTTAAATCATACACCTTGACAAATATTTGACCATCAGACTGTTATTTCCTTTTTATTCTTGACATCAATGAGTTACTAATAAAACATTTGTAGAGCTTTCTGAAGTAAAATATGTGCAAGCTGACTCTAAATACAGGTCTGCTTCATTCCTGTCATATCCTATCACAAGTAGATGCCTCTCAGTATAGCGCATCCCTCCGCTACCACCATGCAATTGTCAAGGTGTTTGTTCCACATGTCAGAATCTCACTGAAAGCTAATTATTTCCTCCATGCTCCATTACCAGCCAGCTCCACATCAGGACATGCACACATTCATCAGTGTGTCTGAAATTCAAGCCCCTTAAACATTTTTGGCTGATTATCACACCACCATGGGGCCAATCAGCACTGTATTTGTACAGTGGCCCTGAGTTCCGCTGACCTTGTACCACTGGCAGGGGCTGAAAGGGACTTGTGACATCTGTAGTCACCCGTGTGTTCTTTAAATCCAGCAATCTTGTTGTAATACGCACAGTGTCTGTGTTTTCAAAAGTTAGATGACTCATTTTGTAGCCGAATTAAACGTACAAAGCTGCTGGTGAAAAAAGTGATCAGTCTAAGCTGATATACTTAGATTGTAATGAATACTTTAATATTTTGGTCCCACAGCGATTCCTTAACATGTGAGTAAAACTTCAAGGCATATTATAGCTCACTAAATGGCGTACCTTTCAAAGATTCCAAGCAATAGCTCATTAATTGAAAGGTAGAAGTCCTCAGTGGACTTTAACAGCATCTGCAGGACCTTTATGGATATTTTCAGTCATAGGTAAAAATTGCTGTTAAAAATTGCTTCTTATGCCTACTTACTTGTTTCTACAAAGTTGCCTTTATCATGCCAAAAATTGACAGTATAAACCAGCTCATCATTACAAAAAGGTAAATATGACACTCTGAATAGCAAGCATAGGAACAGACAAGTACAATGACATAGAATTCACATTTTCATATTCAGATTTGCTGTATATCCCACTAATAAATGTTTTTGAAAGGGCATTACAGCCTCAAAGGGCCGGTAGTGTTTCTATCCTTTCAGTAGTGCATCTTTTAGCTTTGACCTCGCAATAGGAAGCAATCACTTCAATTCGTGAAACATCATTTGTCAAGAAAATTAATAATCACACGATAATTCTTTTAATATTTAAAATGAAACGATCCTGTCATCATATTTGTGTGTTGTCTGCTATCAGTTGTAGTAACAATTTAGGTGTGTTGATAATTTTACTTTTTAATTTTATTTAACTTGAATTTTGCTCTTAAAAAATCTGACGAACCCTGTATGTGAATAATCTTCACTTGACCACTGTCAACATTTTTAAGAAGGACTACCTCTTCACTATAAGACAGCCATGCTGAAAACTGTTGAGGGTGAGGGCTTTGGATTACCCAAAGTAACCAGGACATTGTTTTTGGACAGACTGTTGCTGTTTGTCAGTTTTCAGTATTTTCAGCACAACAGGCAAAATCCCATTCACTGCTGTTGTATTGGGGTGGTGAGGGCACATATATCAAATCCTCAGTAAATAAAACCCAAACTATTTGCATGGCTAAATGTCACTACAGGGTAAGTGGGAAATATGTCTTTTGTGATTTGGGTGAACTGATCCTTTCCCTTCTGGCTTTTTCCTTTTGCTGGAGCAAAATTTGTGTAAATATGTGTTCTTGGTTCAATCTTCTTCTCAACTGAAAGTCTCCAAACAGTCCTGAAATACCCTTGATTAATGATAGTAAGCAAAAATGTAATACACTATATAGATTTACTTTCTCACTGTCCATTTTGATCATAGGATACTACCAGAGTAGTAGCATCCTACAGGTGGAATTTTACTTTTCAAATGGCTTCTATAGTATAGTATAGGTGGGCAATGTGGTAGGAGTGTTGATCGATAGAGGAAAGAATGTACTCACGGCAATGATACAGAAACGGTCAAAGACAGAAAGGCATTGGAAAGGGGGAATGGTATGAGAGACATGGAAAGAGAGAGTGAGTTGTGAAGAGCAGGGAAGGCAGATAAGCAGGCAGACGTATAGATGCACAAACTGACAGACTCTTGACATGAAGGAAGAGGAGAGAGAATGAAAGAGAATATTAAAAGAACTATAAGCAAACTCTTATATCTACACGCACTCAGCACACAGACACGTAGGGCAGTCAGTGTGTGTACATGCAGTGCCTGCTCTGTGTGAGAGTGCGTGCTCGTGTTTATTTGATGTGATTCTCAAACCTGGAAAAAAAAGGGGGGGGGGGGGACGCGG
>JAVQJF010128892.1:0-13755 GCA_036023855.1 Gadopsis marmoratus
GCTGCTGGCTGCTCCCAGCTAATTGGCTGCAAATTTGGGTTTTTTATGCTACTTGAAGTTTGTTTGCTGGCCTCCTCTACTGCACCCTCCCTTCTCGTGCCCCCCCCCCCCACGTTCCTGTCTTGATGGGAGTTCCGTCGAAGCGCACTGAAGCAGCTGTTATTCCTGCAAAGCAAAAAAAAAAAAAAATCAATTCCACCGCCAGTGCAAGGATGCGATAACGCTCCACGCCGAATATAAACCTGTCTCCCGCTTGACAATTTAGTTCCAATTAAACTATTTATGCACGCCATATTTTCAGGGGTGAGGAGACCGCTTTGAGGCATATCTTCTTATGAGACGTTCCCTCCGTTGGCTTGTTCTTGTCATCAATTATGCCATATTTTTGTTTTTGCTGGAGATTAGGTTGAGCGAGCACTGGCACGTTTTGAAGTGAACAAGAAGGGAGGGGGAGCTCAAAGCATGGCTGGCTGCACCCAAAGCCGCAACAACTTAACACGGCAAAAAGGCGCCGTAGCGGCCATGTTCGGCATTACCTGCCTTAATGAGGGGCTGCATATTTCTGTGTGCACCTCTTCCTCTGATTCACGCAATCGTCTGCCACCCTCATTGAATGCAGAGAGCAGAATTGGCCCGCACCGTCACCCGTTATCAAGGGAGTGCAGTTAAATACCATAATTTGAGCCAATTTTAATACTGTTACACACCCAGACAGTTAACTGCTCAGTGGTTTTTGTGGTGTTCCCGCTCCAGCCCCAGCCTTTAGATTCCCTTCATTACACTGGGTCATTTGTATTCTCTTCTCTCTTTCCCTCTGACCTGCTCATTTCCATAATGCCTGTCCCGTTTGAGCCGGGCTTGTTCTGTGCCAGCCGATACATACAGTATGCATGGCGCTAAGAACTGACACCGATATTGACAAAAGAGGGTTACAGAGCCATTAGAGGTATGAGACGGTGCTCTTGTTGTTGCTTTGACCTGTCGAGAGTCGCAGTCTGCCGCGGTCTCTTCATCTTTGCTGGTCCCTCAGGTCGTGCAGTCTCTGGATGCCAGGGCTGCTACTGACTCATCGCTCTTACATTGGCCTCGCAGACATACAACCACATAGCCATTTGTCTGGTTTTTTTTGTCCCTCTGACAGCGTGCCCGTGTGTGTGTGTGCATTGTGTCTTTGCTTTCAGAAAGACAGATAGAGATATATAGATTATCTGACAAGCAGAGAAAGAGATGGGTGGGGGGAGCCAGAGAGAGAGAGCGAGGCGAGTAATGCATTTTGTGGGTTTATCTGATTTGTGTGTTGGTGTGCGCTACTATTCTTGCTTGTATTTTCATATACGCACAGTGTCTTCCTGGCTTGTCTCTGTTGCCTCTCTGTCACTCTGTCTTATGATCCTCTCCTCTCTATCCCGTTACCTAGACGACGACCCCTTGCAGCCAGTGACCTCGGATGAGACGGTGTCCGTGGGGGGCACGGTGACACTGACCTGCCGGGTGGCCGAGAGCGACAACTCTTCGCTGCAATGGTCCAACACTGCACAGCAGACCCTGTACTTTGGAGAGAAGAGAGGTGAGAGAGAGGGAGGGAGACATGGGAAGCCGGAATGGGAGAAACTATGAAAGTGTCAAAAAACAAAACAGCAACCCTACTTTCAAATACGCCTAATTTGCATTGCGAAATATGTTTTGGAGGGATCATAAATGCTGCATAGATTATGTTCACTGGTAAATGTTTTTCCAGTCCATAAAGAGTGACGTTCCTGTACCACAGAGGTGTTGTAGGGTTGGGTAACTGGGTGTGTTAAGCAGAGGTTTTGACAACAGAGGATTTTCTTTCATTGGCCTGTTGGTAACAATTGGTTACTGTTTGGTCATAGATTGTAGTTTTGGAGACATATTTAAAAGTCTTCCAAGACTTTTTTAAAAGTCCACAATCTCTCCCTAATTTCAACTTTCAATTCCCAGGAGTGACGGTTTAAGGTAAACTGCATTAAAATATGTTGAGTGAATCCTTCTCAGATATGCTCAGTGTGGCTATTTTGTGTTGGGAGTGAAAAGTTTGCAAATACTATCAAAATGCCTTCATTTAGGTCCCATTTACATGTAATATCAAGTTTCACATATCTGCATAAAATCCAGATGCAATTTAATGCACTTTTGTTTAGGTTACAGTTATGTATATGTATGCATTCCTGCTTTGGTTTTCCCAGGATACATGCAAATCAGCATAGGCCCTCCTCCAGTCCAGAGGGTGTTGGCAATGCCAGAAGAAGACAAAGTATTTAGCAACTTAGTTCCAGCAATTAACAGTCAGCAATAACCGCTAGGTAGCTAACAACTATCTGCAAACACAATCATGTGAATGAATCTACAACAGAGGCAAAAGATTTATATTCTTCACAGGCTTTCATTCAGGCCCCTCCCTCAGCCATACAGGTGAATGCTCTCTCACCTACACAGGTTATTAAGTGGTTGAACCAATCAGGGATCAGATAACTGCCACAACTGCTCGGTGCACCTTCTGTATTCAGTCACTTTAGCTGCCGTTAATTCTGGGGAAAGACCGTGTAGAGGCTACGTTCACAGACCGCTTACTGATGTAATTGCAATTGGGAGGAGTAAAGTTTATGTATGCGTCCTGGAGAGGCCGATGCAGTTACACCTTTCAGGCATCTGGCTGAAATGTGTCTTGAGGGACTGGAATTGAGTCTTGAATGCTTCTTGGATGCATTTACATTTTTGAGATTGGATAGCTGTCTGATCTGCCCAAGATGCATCAAGTATCTAGAGGTAAATGGAAACTATGTTGATGAAAAAACATTATCAGAGAGACATTACATTTGCTACAAAACGTATGAGCCTATCAGTTTCATATGAATGTAATTTTCAGGAGACAGGGTTGCAATAACGGTGTTTGCTGCTGCATCTTTGCTGAACAGGACCCTAATAATTACTTTGTACACACGGGGTCAAAAAGCCTTCTTCAGGAGCAAAAGCCACAAACAAAGACTTCAGGGAACGGTGATAGCAAATGACGTGTTATTGTAATATCGCTTTGTGCCAAAAGTGCCCAATAAGTGCAACAAATGAAAACAGAGCACAAAAACAAACCTCAGAGTCTGATGGGGTAAAGTGCGTCCAATTCAAACAGCTACTTTACAAAGAAAAACTGTCCCATTAATCCATCTTGTGCAACATGATGGCCGGTAAGCCAGGTCAGTTTATAATGATATTTTGAAAAGCGAGACTTCCCACTCCTTGGCGCTGTGGTCCAACATCTCACAACAGACCCTGTATTTTGGAAAGGAAAAAGGGGTGAGAGGGACGGCTAGTTGTGGGAAAAACTGACACTGTAAACAAGGACTGACATTATAAATATGGTGCTTTGGCACTAATGATTACTTTTGACTGTGTTGGCTCAAACCCATGGTTCAAAACATTGTCAAGAGTGAAAAGGAGCATGCACAGCAGCTAGTTGAAGTATAAAGACAGGACAGTACTAGGCTGTGATTGCAATCAAACCTTTTTTAGTTGACATGATGATAACATGGCTCCAAATGACAGTTAAAGCCAAATAATAAAGAAAACTTTAAACCTGACGATGTAAAATGTGAACGCTGACCTTTTGTAGACCCTTTTCCAACGGCCCAGCATCACACAACAGACTTGGTGCCTGGGAGTGCAAAGACGAGGGAGCGGTACAGATGGAAGGAAGGATGGACAGGAGAGCTGGAGAGCTACAGACAAGGACGGCGAGAGAGATGGAAAGACTCCCTCGTGCCCCCAAACAACACTTAGCAGCAGAAGTGAAGCGAAAGAGAGATGGAGTTAAGAATGGCGAGCGTAGAGACGGATACGGGCCGAGGCGTTTTCATTGCACAGGGCCAACATTTTTGCAACAGACAATTTGGAGAACAGAGAGGTGAGAGAGAATGAGGGTGGGAAGGACAAATGGAGAGACCAGCTAGTCTTTACTCCAGATGGAGCTTCAACCACTGTGGCGAGGAGAGAGATAGAAAATGAGGCTCTTCTCCGAAATGATAGAACACTTAAAGGCCGACCTCAACTTTGGAGGGAATTGAGAAGAGTATTGGAGGAGGTGGGGGATTGGGAGAAAATAGCAGGAAGGAGAGGAGGAGGGGGGAGCGAGATAGAGCAGGAACTCCCCACTGCAGTGGTCCGACATGCACAGCAGATGCTGCACTTTGGAAAGCAGAGAGGAGGTTGATGGGAGCTCAGAGTTCAACCCTTCGACCATGTGTTCTCCTCAAAGTGCAGCAGACGGAGGGAGACAAAAGAGGGGGAGACCTTGTCTTTTGGGGAAGGAGGAGATGGAAAGGTAGAGGAGGGACCAAAGGAATGGGCAGTGGGAAAGAAACAGAGAGGGAGGAAGGAGGAGAAACTGAAGACAACCATTTTGGGAGAGAAAGTAGCGGATAGAAATAAGAGACATAATTATAGACTCTAATAAGATCTCGATGCAACGAAACAAACCCTGAAGACAGTTTCAAGATGAACCGTACACTGACGTTCGCAGTCATCCATGCATGCTACTTGCATTGTTGTATAAAACTGGGACAGAAAAACCCCAACAAGTCCAAACAAACCAACCTTTTCCCCTTATAGGCAGGACATTATCATTGTTACGTGACTGTTTTCTGTTCTGCTGGTTACGTTTAGGCACGATGATCACTTAAGGATGAGATTAGGGGATGCTCATTGTCATGCTTAAAAGGTAAAGTAGTTGCTGAAACCTGCGTTCGCTGACTTGTTTTGTCCACTTGGGGGCAGCGCAAAGAGCTGTAAACACAAACAGATATTTTATCACCTTAGAAAATTGTTTTGGCAGCCGTGGCAGCAAACACGTTCTTATTTACGCACCCAGGGCCAACATTAGCATTCATTGGCAGTCGTGTTTCTGTCCAAGGGGCAAATGTAAGTCCAATATCGACTCTCCTTTTGGCTCCGTAGGGGAAATACCTGCCTCTGTAGCTGTAAATGCTTAACTATATTCACTAGTTACTCACTGACTTTGACTATATGCCTTATTTTGCTAGGTAGGTAGCCATGAGATTATCACAGGCTTTCTTTGCTGAAAACATCGGCCTGTTATTGCTGGAAACGGTAAAGTTTTGAGGGCCAGAACAACAAAGCAATGTGCTGAAAGACGCTTTAACGCTCTTTGGAGCCGAGGGGAACTGCAAAGTTGGGGGATGATTCTCTGCGTCTTCCACTCCTTTCACATTACATATGGTCACTTGTATTGTTAATATGAAGATGTTGATTATTGCAGCTGGGTAAGCTCATGGTTAAAAGAAACCAGCGTAGACTGTAGTAGGATATGTGAACCATGGATTCCTATGTCAAAGTCACCCAAATATCGCAATATAGTTTACTCATTCTGCTCCTCTGGGTTAACGTGGAACCTTGCTGTCTGCCACACATGGCTGTCCAAAGAATTCCCACTGTAATTGTCCAGGCAAGAAGGGAAAGGCGAAGGAAGGGCAGGCGGATTAAGAGAGTAAAATAAAAGTGGTGGTGGGATCTAAAAAGTGAGCCAGGACGGAGGGGAAAGAGTGCCTGAAACTTCCTCAGTGCTCCACTTTAGAAATGATAGATCGAGGTGGAGCTGCAAGTCATCTCTGCAAGTCGGCGCGAACAGCAGAGCGCAGACAGTGTGCTTCAGAGCTCAGACAGCGAGAGCTGGCGGGATGAGAGTACGGAGAGAAATAAGGATATACTTGAACCCGAAATGGAAAGGGAAAGAAATAAGAGAGTTGATTGAGGAGAGGAGACGGGAAAGGAGAGAAATCAGGACTCCTCACCACCACGTTCCTACAGCGCACAGCATGCGCCAGGCTGCGGAGAGTTTAGACTCGACAAAAACGGATGGATGGTGGGAGCGGCGGGAGCGAGGCATGGACGAACAGCGTGATGAGAGATAGAGGAAGAAGAAGAAAATGATGAGTGACAACTTCTCACAGCGATGGCCGCCACACTGCAGAGTAGAAACTGTACTATGGCAAGGCCAGAGACGGCAAATTCAGAAGAGAGAGAGGAATAGCCAAAGATCGAAGGATTAAACTTTAAACAGGGAACCCCGGAGCACATGTACGGACGGGAAAGCTTGATCATCATTAGGTTGGCCCAGGAGAAGGAGAAGAAGAAGAGTACAGGTGGAGAAAACGAGGGATGCGGTGGAGAAAGAGTATGATGAGGGAGAAGAGACATGAGAATGTAGAAATGATGATGATGGATAAAGGGAAAGAGACCTTGAATTTTGTTTATAAAATAGTTCTTATTCACAAATAATGTGAAGAGCGGTGAAATAAGTCAAAGCCAAAGTTGTGATATATGAAATGTTGATGTTTCTGGCATAATCACAGGGTCACGTCAATTCGATCCGATTCTCTGCGGTAGATCGAAAGCTCAAGCTGACGTTTGTCGTTATTCGGGCAAGGAAAGCCATCGATATCGGTTTAACTTGACCCTGCGATGCACAGATGAGAGGCGGCACACTTTAGGGGGCTGTCTTTTTGTAAAGCCACATGGACGTGAATATAAAGACTAAATACAAACAAACAAACAAAGTAAAGGAACAAAAGTGAGGATCCAGCCTGGTTCTACTGGAGCAGAGCTAATGAGTGTTCTGCAACTGTAACTGCCTAGATAAAGATAAAGCAAAGCAGGAAATTAATTGTTAAGGGACACAAAGCCCAATTGTGTTTAATAAAGCAGATATAATGACAAAAAAAAAAATGTACAGCTAATCCTAACATTAGAGCAAAGGACCCTGTCATTCCACGGTGAACACAACTGATCTGATAATTGTAGCCAATACAGGATATTTTAATACATTTTAAGGCCTTAATTCTAGATCATTTCTTTTTAAGACCCTTTTAAGGACTCAAAGATGCCCTGGAGGGAATGTGTGGAGGGAACAGGTGGATGTGTGGATGGATGAGGGGAGAGAAACAAAGACCAAGTGCTGCTAAGAGAAGAGATTAGACAGCTTGGAAAGCATGAAAACATACGGCCTGCTGCATTACTGTTAGACTGTCAGGAGACAGAGACGAAGGGATGGACATGAGGGAGATAAAGACAGGTAGACAAAGAAAAGGAAACAAACAAGGACATCACATTTGCATATTCTGCTTTTAGCTGGCGAGCTCATCCGAAGCAACGTGAATTAACCCGAGAACTAGCAGTGATTCCTCTATAAAGACGGCCTGAGTTTCTTCTTTTGGAGAAAAGACTTGCAGCTTCAGAGTGAGTCAGTAAGTCTTTAAAACAGTTTATAAAAACTCTGCTTGAGTGTGCTGACGCTCCACTCCACCTCGTGTTTTGGCCACCTGAACTGCAGGCTCTGGGGTGAACCTGCTAGAACATTCGGCAAAACACAGACGCCACAGACGAAGCTGTGATTTGTGTGCGCTGTCAGGAAAGGAGGTTCTGGCCGACAGGCTTTGGTCAGACCCTGACCTCTGGGGGGCGCTCCAGGGTGCCTTTGGAAACCCTGATTATTGTACTCATTAGTAGTTTTGTCTATAAAATGTCAGAAAATTGTGAAAAAAGTCCATCAGTTGGCGTTTTATTCCATAAAATGAGCACGGACTCTGACCCAAAAACATAGAAATGACGTTCCTCCGTTGTGGAAGGATTGTAAGGCAGCAGCACAAACTGGACGCTGCACATTCACTTGTTAGCAAACGATTAACTTTCAACAGGGTGAATAAGGATTAATGAAGATCTCTGTTTTGGTTGGTTGCCCACGATTAAAAAATTTAATCTTTTGGGGGGAAAAAACTTTTCTTGTATGATTCGGGAACCAAACCAGGGTTATCAAGCGTGGAGAGCAGATGTATCTGCCCGCCTTAACTCCCTTTAAACTCCCCCACTCCGGTTTGAAAGCGCACCATGTTTCCAGCTGTGTCCTCACCACATAACACTGTCCGTGTTATATGCATTTTGGGCTGTGTTTACTCCACAACGTTTCACGAGACCAAGCACACGCTTACATGCCTACTTTACACTGTGCAGACCAGAAATGCAGAGGTGCCGTTCAAATTGGCACATTTTGAGGTTTTGCAAACACATTTCCTCACCAGAAAGAAAAAAATGTGTATATCTGCTGTCAGTCCGACAATAATGTTATTTATTTGTCATGTGCGGTTTCCTTCCTTTCCATAAAAGCATATCAGCAGACATCAGACAGGCTATCTGCCTCGGTGCAATTTAACAAGGTAATGGCTCGCTGGAGATTCACAAACCTTGGTGGACGGGGAAGTTCTCGCCTAGTGGGAGGATATTGAGTATCAGACTTTAACTGTGGTGAAAACGACTGTAACTTGTAAATCATTTCATTAAAAGCACACTAAGCACAGCGTTAAGCAGTCCTACGCTAAACGAGCGCAGAGAAAGTATTGAAATTGACGGTAAGATCCGCCACTCAGCCTCTCAGAGGACGAGACAAACTGACAACGCCTGCTCAAAACACTCCAAATGCAGGACGCGAAATGTCTTTTTGACATTTTCTGAAAAACTATTGATCCAAATCGCATCAGTCAAAGTTTTCTTGGTGCCTGGGAAGGCTCTCTGGAGAATGTATTAACACCAACCATCACAGGACTGAAATGCTGCAGGAGACACTTCGGAAATCTAGCACCTGAAAGTACTGTATTTCTCCATGTGTCCTTATTTATAATCACGTGTAATGGGAGACAAGTGCAGGGAGAAGGAAGGGACGGGAATACAAAGAATACAAAATTAAAATCAAATAAAAGTAAATACATGAAAAACATCCCTCGTGTGATTCAGAACGTGACTTTTTCCCTCCCGGCCATAGAAATGAAAATCAATAAACTAGACAAGAAGCAGTATGCATACACTGGCTCTACACTATAATGTTGTCCTTGGAGGACAGAGGAGGCCGGCACAACTCCTCTGCAATCTTTTTATTTTTAATTCAATGAATCAACATTTTGGAAACCATTGCCTTCTTTAGGTTGCATCGAAACACTGATCCAGAGAATTTCACATAAAAAGGCTGAAACCAAGGTGTGATTGTGTCTCTTCATCTGCACCAGTCAGACGTACAGCCGGTCCTACGCCAGGACATTTAGTCTTTTAGTCTCAAGCTGAACCCAAAGTCCTTCCCCTGAAGGAGAAGTTTGACACTGATGCTCTTTGCTAACTCTTCCTCTTGGCTCCAGTTTCAAATCGAATGCACGGATACGAGAGTGGCATCGATCGTCTCATCTAAAGTTCGGCAAACTCTTTAAACCCAAAACGTCTAACTTTTCCTTTAAACTAGCCTCTTGTACAAGTTAGGATGGACCAGGTGATGGCCTTGGGTCTTAAATAACAGAGTGAATAAAGCTGCAAAGTCGACCAAATCAAAGCACTGCGGGACATCAGGAGGAGAGGTGAAAATATTGATGCTAGGACATAAGAAGAAATGAGCAACCGATTCAGTGTGATGGCACCAAAAGCTGCCGAAAGCAGCAGGCTGATAGCGACAGCCATTACGATAATTGCTTCCTTGACTTCTTTTTACTGTAAAGGTGAGGAAAGATGAGAAAACAAGTTATGTATCAGCGTTATACATGTTACTCTGCAGTGCTTTCTTTCAGTCTGAGCAGCCGGCATGAGCAGTGTCTTCACCGGGTGATCCAGCTCTTAGGATGTGTCATCGGTCAGTGGTATTTGCCAGAAAATCCCCAGAGGACATTTTCCGCTGCTGTAAATACTACATGGCAGGATTTCATTGGCATGTTGCTTGAAGCTGATACACCTTTGGGACTATTTCCCTCTCAAGTTTCAACAGGAACTAATGCCTCCGTGCTTCAGTTTGCACCACCGTGGGCAACGCTTGGTTTGTGTTTGCCTCCTTCCCAGTGTGCGAAACACTCCATGACGTGACTACTCAAGCCACACGCAAATCTTCATTCTAGTGCGGGGAAAAGTCAGAAATGTGACCTGCTCTGATTACAGGCAGAAAACTAATGCCGGGGCGCACGACGAGGAACTAAATGGCTGCTACAAAATAAACACATCAATAATTCAAAACAGGAACAAGCTCCGCGTTTTCAGTAAATATTTTCCACTTGTGTTTCCTGCCGAGACAAACCTCTCCGACGCGACGCGTAATATTACACACATACCTGCTTTACCTCACCGGCATTTAACCGTTCACCGACCTTCTGACAGATTCAGTTTATACGGCGACGTCATGAATATGCAGCACATCCTCAAACCCCATGTGTCATTACTGTGTTTCCAGATTTGGGGACTGTTCAAAAACGTCCTCCATTGCATAAATAATGGCATCAGACATAAATTTGTTTTTTTTTCAAATAATGGAGAAGAGGAGTCAGAATGCAGAGTTTCAACTCTGTGTTTCATCCTCACCTTTTAATATTTAAACATGAAAATAAATCTGACAATACAGATTGTATTATAGTAAATAATTAGCTTAAATTTGAGACCCTTCTTTTGAGACTTTTTCCGTCCGTTGATTTTACGTACATTTGTGCTGGTTCTTTTTGTTTGATAGTGTCTGAAGGCAGGACGAGAGAGAAAGAGGCGGAGGGGAAGGTGAATTAAACAGACAGAGGTGTGTGTTTATCAAGCATTTCATAGTTGGCGCACTGATCCAGGATCAATTGACGCTCTCAGATCAGTGGGGACGTTGTGATCAAGGGAAGCCCGCGGTCACTGATCCCCGATCAGCTGTCGGAAAGGACGGGTAATTAGGGTGCTGGAGAGAATATTCAGGAACAGATGGGAGGATGGAGGCGACATGTGTGGGAGAGAGAGGGGGGGGGGAGAGAGAGAAGCAGTCTCTTTGGATGTGAGTGTCAGCTAAATGCCTAACATGAGAAAACAAAATGAGAGAGCCGGGCTGAGGGGTGAGAGACGGAGGGGTGGGGCGAGACAGAAGAAGGAAGAGCGAGGAACAAGACAGGAAAAAAGAAAGTTGGGTGAGAAGAGAAGTGGGCGGACAGGGAAGCAGGAGGGAGAGGTGAAATGCAGATTCAGGTTGAGCCAAAGTGGGAGATGAAGAGATGCAGACGCTGGGAGGGAGGCCGAAAAATCAAAGTGTTGGTCTGTGAGTGTGTTCTCTGCTTCGGCATCGCAGGTTTCTCCCTCATCGTGCCAATGAAGCACATCTGAATTTGAGAGAGTTCTCGGGCCGAGTGGAAACTTAGTTGGAAAGGCGTAAGGGAGAGAGGAGGCAGATGAAAAATGAATATATGTATGTGCGCTCTGTGTGCGTTGCGAGAGAATTCCCCTCTTCCGTTTCAACGTTTGAAGTTGAAAGAGCATGAGAAAGATTGAGGGGAGGAGGAAGAGGAGGTGGAGGAAGGAGGCGAGTGGGCGAAAATAGCTGCTGTGACCGGATCAACAGCTGGACTGTTGGGGAGTATTGAGTCTCGAGTGTGAGCTGCAGACAGGAATCACTGTCTGGCCACATGCACACGCACACACACACACACACACACACACACACACACACACACACACACACACACACACACACACACAAAACACACACACACACACACACACACACACACACACACACACGCAGGCACACTTTGGAACACTGATGCAGGTTTATGGGCAGATCCAGTACCTGGTATGCAATCAGCACACACACACACACACTCGTTCTGCTCCGCCCTCCTGGCACCACTTAGAAAGCCCTCACACTCTCGTACGTACACACAAACATAGGACTGCAAAGTGGCAGAAGATGCTGATTGCAGTAAATTCCCATTTTAATTGTGTTTCTTATCCCCAGCGTTCCTCGGCAACGAAACGCGGCGGTCTGCTTGTTGATGTAGCGACACTATCGGGCTGCCGGAGATGATCGACGTCCATTCCAGCCGGCGTGAGCGGAGCGTCTCACTTGTGGCTCCAGTGCGCCCGCGTTCTCTGCTCTGCGATCTTAACGTGCCGGTTCTACGTGTACCGGAGCGGCGTGCGCCTCATGAAATCACAAAATCTACTTGTGAATGTATATAATTGCCTATAACAATCGACACGAAATTAATCTTTAATGACGCATTCTATTTGTTGTCGACTTTATGTACAGAGGCTCGTCTTCCTTTGTGCGTACCATGCTGTGGTTGGCCCAACGTTTGTGAAGCAGGAGTATGAATGCGACATCTTTCTCCGTGCTAATATTCGCCCAGCTCACAACCAAAATTAAGATAAGATGCATGTTAAGTACAGCTAGAAAGTATCTTACCATAGCAATCACAATAGGCTTTTAAAACACAAAATGTTCTGCAAGACAAACCTAAATGACTGGAGTTTTGAAACACTCAAATTAAAACAAAAACCTTATTTCTGAGAAATCACCTTTTTTTCCCCCCCGTTCGGTCAACAGACGGCTCTACACACTGCGACTGAGCCTCAGCTGACGTTTCTATGGAGAAGAACACAGTCAGAGGCACAACGTAGCGCTGTAGCAAATTAGTAGGAACAAAACACCATGCTGTAGGTGCCGAGTTCATCCATTATTGACCCAGAATCCACAAGTGAACTGATTCAGACTAATGTACGTTCTGTCAGCTCTGCGCACATAGTCTTTAAGTTTAGCTTGCTTACAAGAATTTCAGCGCGGTGACTTTGCGATGTTTCGTACCAAAATGCTCCCTGGGAGTCATAGGCATTTCTCTCTTTATGTTTTTATGTAAAAAGAAAACCCCACACAGTTCCTTTATTTTTGGGACATTTTATGCCTCTACTGGACCGACTCCAGCAGAGAGATGTCGGGAAACAAGGGAGAGAGAGATGCAACAAGGGTCCCCAGCCAGACCTGAACCGTGGCTGATGGTCGACGTCTTGATCCCCAGTCCGCATATGTTCTAACGCAGCCGCTCGTCATTTGCACTGATAATTGTTTGCCGTTTGAAGAACGCTGACGTATTTTCTGCTTTCAAACATTCGGAATAAGAACAGGAGAGCAGAGCACAAACTTCCATTGCTTTGGAAGGTTTTATTGTTGTGAACTCTAAACTTAAATGCTTAGGGCTTCATGTCCATCCGATCCCTCCATGTGTCACCTAACAGGTTGCATGTATGAGAAAATGAACAGGGCTTCTACTTTACAATACTATACTTTACCTTATTATACACACGCACCTCATCCATTAACCCAGTTTATCTCCATACTAAGAGGTTCACTATATCCCTTCACCTAAGGAACAAAAGCCAAACAGCCGATTGTGACCTATTGGCTGATTATTTATGTTGCCCACATCGCAGGCCAAACAGCGGCGTCCCGATCGAACCCCCTCCCCTGTAACTACATATCATATCGTTTTCGAAAATCCATCACACCTGTTCTCGCAAGCAGTATATACATTGTTTATAATGGAAAAGAAAGGAAAGAACACAAAAATGGAGGGAGAGAAGAGCCTGGAGTTGGAAAAGATTAGAAATTGGTGAGATGTAAGAGAAAGATGAAGCGGAGAGAGAGAAAGTGGGGGGGACTGAGGATAGATGAGGGGAAGAGAATTAAGGAGACTGATAGCTGAGCTCAGGGTCCAGGGGCCGTGTGTGTGTGTGAGTGTGTGTGTGTGTGTGTGTGTGTGTGAGTGACCGTATGACACACACACACACACACACAAACACACACACACACACACACAGAGGGTAGCTCATGAAGACAAATGTAGTGACCTTGCTTAGTGATAAGGCATGAAGATAAAGTAGTGTTGGATGAAATAACTAGAAAATGCCAAG
>JAVQJF010128910.1:0-11865 GCA_036023855.1 Gadopsis marmoratus
CTCTCTCTCTCTCTCTCTCTCTCTCTCTCTCTCTCTCTCTCTCTCTCTCTCTCTCTCTCTCTCTCTCTCTCTCTCTCTCTCGCGCAACACCCTCCCATTCGCTCTGTTCCTCTGTCGGAGCAGGCCTGGCACTGGGCCAAAGTGAGGATGGGCTCGCTCTCTCTGTGTCTGTGTCGAGCTCTCATAATGAAAAGCTACACGGCATTTACTCATGATAACATGCTGCGCCTTTTGACACTCTTTTGATACAATTTCTGATCTCATAAAACAAAATTAGGTCTCTTTTCATACTGATTTCACAATCGTTGGATGAATGTATTCTTTATTGAATCAAGCAGACCATGGGAAATCTTTATGAAGGGGTACCCTCTCTTGCAGAAGTTGCACACGCAAGTAATGCCACATACAGATGAAGTGACCCTCGCCGCCAAGGCTCAGATTTAAGCCATTGTTAAGGTAGAGGCTGTTCCACTAGTTGTAGTAGCCATATCAGTGGTAAGAGACAGTTAGCCCAACTGTTGGCTGGCTAGAGGCCCAGATCTCTCTCTCACTCATATATATATATATATATATATATATCAGGGTTAAGTTGGTGTTTCAATGATTGACATGTAAATTATAAAGTGTAAAACAGTCCTGAGCAATATTGTCCAAATCAAATGTGAAGTACCTCTTCTAACAAGGTGATCATATTTTGGGGATGACTGTTGGGGCTTTCAGAGGACATCTACACATAAAGATGACTGTTACTAACGCTAGCATCATCACCCAGCAGCATTTATTCATATAAGCCAAATCAAAATATTATATATAAATCACAGGTGATATATCTAGGCTTATACAGTGTTACCGCAGTGCAGATGGAGAATTATGCCAAATTGAAAACATAAGTCTAAGCCTAAATGATGGATTTAAAACTTACTTTGTAATTGAACAAATTTAGATTTCCCCTTGGCTGAGATGCCGACATGTTCAACAGAGATGCAGCCTAATACAAATCAAAGAATTTCATTGGTACAAACAATACAAGGTTTTTCACAAGGAATGTTACTGCAAAGGCTGCATGTTCCCTAGAAATCTCAATTTCTCTGCAGCTAGAAAATTGTTCCCGGACTCAGGATAGTTGCCTGTGGCTCATTGTATGTAAGGAAATGTGCATTTTTTTTCTTTTCGCGTAGACAAGCATCGGAATCTTTCGCATGGCTCAGAGATGGCACAGTGGTAGTTAGACAGTGCAAAGTAACTGTTTAGTGTATCATGGAGGATGTTACGAAGGGAGCACGCAAATGCAATCAGACATTACAATACCGCATGCGCACAGGCAGGATCAGACCTACGGTGCTCAGGTTTTCCCAGGCCACTCCATTGTTCTGCAGAGGTAAACATCAGGGAGCACAGAGAGAGAGGAACAGACAAACAATGCACTGACACACACTCTCCTAACACTCTGTTTAGACTGCAAACACAAAGGAGCAAATGTGTGTGTGTGTGTGTGTGTGTGTGTGTGTGTTTGTGTATATGGAGCCAGCCACAAGTAAACTGCAGTCCTGAGAAAGAGAAAAGTCCAGTTGCAGTGCAGAAAAATGGCAACTTGCCGATTTCATACCATTAACCTTCCCATGGCCCGAAGCGTCATCTATGTCACTTCTCCATTCTTGGCAGTTCAGAAATGCTGAGAAGGCAGCGGACAGGAAGTGAGTCAGTCCAATAGGTAGCCACAATTGAATGTCGTGTTAAGCTTGTTTGATGTGATATTCACAGTGTACTTCGCTGTATTTGTTCATGCTGTGCATGGGAGTGGTACTTAACTGGTCTACACTTAAATGTGAAGGACTATTATTTTAGGTGTTTCATGGCAGCAAATGAGACACAAAGAGACAAAGGCAAGGGTTTAACATCAAGCTCGCCACTTATGCTCCAGAGACAACAACAATAGGATTAGCTGACATGCTAAATAACTAAGGCCTAGGCCAAGCCTCTTATACTGTACCAAGGTCCTTTTTACATTATGTATGCTAATATGGTCACCAGTTACTTTAATACAATAAATTGCCTTAAAAGTGCACAATAACCGCTTTCTAGATCACAATAGAAATATGTGCGTATTTCTTTGTACCAAGTTTTGCATTTAAAAAGATGGCATCGTGGCTGTCTCGGTGTGTCATCTTACATACTTACGTTTTACATTTCACAGTGTGATTCACTGAACCAGTCGAGCTGTTAATTGAAGTTGTCCAACAAATCCGATACAATGCAGTTGCAGCAGGAGAACAGGAGCATCTAGTATCCACAAGTGGGAACAACAGGGTTAGGGTGAAAGAGAGGCAGATGCAGGTTGATCTGGGCTGTCACTGTAGAGTACCATTAAAAGCAAATGCATTTCCTGTTGTGATCTCCACTGTAATCTCCACCTCAGCACCACAAACGAATTCACTGCCAATAAAGCTTATTGCATCATACTGACTGTGTGCGGACGCAGGGAGGACAGCGGGAGAGACAGAAAATGATAGGGCGGATGGAAAGTGGAGCGAGGGAATGAAAAGCAGCAAAAGAGGAAGTGGAACTGGAAAAACGTAGCTTACAACACCGAGACGGGGGAGAAGGGAGAAAGTAACAGAAAGGGAAAGAGCAAATTGCTCTTCCCCTCTGCTAGCTGCACAAGCAGTATTGCAGCCAGACAGGCGGTGTTGAATCTGAGTCATCAAGACTTGAGCTGGGACCCTAGCCTATAGCCCCAGGGCCGCTAGTAACACACACACACACACACACACACACACACACACATACACACACGGTGTCAGACCTGTCGCTCTATTCTCCTCAGCCCTCCAGCTCCAGCCCTAACTATAGCTGCTCAGCCAACCCCTCCTAATTAGTAGCTGCTGCTGCCGCCCGCCCTGCCCCGGCGCCACTGTGGTAAAGCCCCAGCCCCACACATACTGTATGTGTGTGTGATGGGTTTCAGTTTGTGTTTATTCTGCGCATCAGCTGCAGTGTTGCCTCGGTGCCCTCTTTGCAGTGTGCTTTCTCGGTGATGTTATGTACGTGTGCAGGTGGAGCAGGAAAAGTACAGACCGCATATTGCTGCGCTTGCTCACCAGACACCGTGGTTTTGTGCGTCCTATTGTTGCTCCGTCTCTTCTTAAACTCTCCATCTTTCTCCTGTTGCCGCTCAAGAGACTGCCGCCTTTAAGCTGCCATCACAGAGGAAAACTAAAATGCTTTCTTAGTGCCACTTCCCGAAGATCACATTGAGTTAGTGCACGAGCGTAGACATGCTCTGAGAGGCTAAAGAGACTCAAAGGCTGTCAGGGAAATCTATATTTCCCCTATTTCCGATGTTCTGGGAGCGCTTTAGTAACAGACTGTTCACTTCACAGTTTCAGGAGATGGTTTTCAGGATCCTGTTTCACTGTTGTTCTTGTTGAGGTTTATGCCTGTCAAGAGAGCCAAGTGTGTGTACATTTGTGTGCACAATTGTGTGGATTTACTTCTCAAATACTGTACTTCCACGACCACAGGAGACAAAAAAAAACAGTACTGCACACAGTACTCTATCTAGCTCCCTGTCCATGTTCAAAACCCCATTCATCTTCCCGCTGCCCGCTGCTCATCACGTCCTGTCACGTTGATAGTACGAGGCAGCAGTGAGGGTCTCGTCCAAGCTGTGGTTCAGGCTGACACATTCCTCCCAGAGGACCCCTAGTACAAACACATATCTGGAATAACTCTGCCAGCAACCCGCCACGGCCACTGGCCTGCTAATCAAGACCATATTACGAGATAGAGAGAGAGGAGACTAGCTTAGCTCAGCACAGGAAACACACACAGCTGGACAACAGACCGTGGACAAAGTTTAACTTAACCCCACATGCACGCTTTCCATCCACGCACATTTGTATTAGTTACTGGAGCAACACAGACCATGACCCAGCAACACAGAGACCCAAATTAGCGGCATTGCGGCCCCGTTCACTCCGAGGATCTAAGCCACACGGAGTCACGCTTGCGGGGCGAATCGCCTCAAGCGTCGCCCAACGCCATCCATTCGCACACAACCACAGCAGTACATACATTGATGGATGACTCAGAAATCCATTGTGAAGCGAGAGATTTGGTTGTGTGCTCAGCCGGGAGCTTGTAAAATAAATGTTCGGCGCGCGGCGCTGCAGTTGAGGCTTTCCACGATTTCTCTCATTTGACATGAACAGCTTTAAGAGGTTTTTGCTGCTGGTCAAAGTGGTTGTGGTCACCCTACATAATCTGCTGATCTCTTTTACTGAAGAGTCTCCTTATTTCATCCCTCCTCCCCCTCCCTAGTGAATCAGCTTAAAGAGAAGCTTTACGTTCTAGTGTGCTTGTTAAGCCCCATATGTAGCTGCGCTATATCCCTTCTTTAGACTTATGACAGACAGACGTGTGTGACTACCCAAAAATGACACCAAAATAAAGACTGCTGAACTAAACCTTAATCCACCTGCATCTGCTTCCCAAGCGCAACAGTTTACTGACCGTAAAGCTCCCTACGTTTTTCTCCCTCTCGCATCTACAAGAATTAACGACCACCTCCATGAAGACTTAGTTAAATTGGTCCTGTATTTGCACTGCATACAGTTTGGGTCTACAGGTTAGGGAGAAGGAATAATGTTTTTCTTTCTGTTTTTGATGCTAATGTAGCCTTTTGGGCAAGCAGAAATGACTAGTGTGCCAGCGCTTTGTTTTCTCCCAGTTATTCATTAGGCTCTAATAATTGCTGCGCCGTGCTTCATACAGACACCGCCAGGAGAAATGAATTCACTTCGTTCCCTCCTTGGAAAGGTCAGGGCCGTATAGCAAGACACCTCCACAACACACAGTCATGATTTATGAGTCATTTCTCTCAGAAATAGTGCTTTCTGTTGGAGGATTGAACTGAAAACCCACTGTGTGTGTGTGTGTGTGTGTCAGTACTGCGTTTAAGGCAGCCATTGAAATTGAAATGAGGCGTGCAGGACGTGAGTATTCCTCCAGAGATTAAAAGGAGAGATCTTCTAAAGACGTCTCGTTCTCTCTGTCTGTCTCTCTCTCTCTCTCTCTGCTCGGGCATTGTGGGAAGGGGTCACGAGCACGACTCTGGTGACAGGTTCTTGTCATTGTGCGAGCACTAACCATGCCGCCTTGTGAAATCGCGGGTTTTAACAAGCCAGAACAGATCATACAAGCCATCCTTCAGCACACCAAGGGAAGGGTCAGCCGACCTGCAGAGGAAAGTGGATTGCAGAGCGCCGATGGAGACCGGCTTAGTGCTGAATCCCATTATCAAACAGCGTTTGTCAAATAATAGGTCAAGGCCCACTTGTACCAAAGACATATTAGGTTGTGGTTTAATTCCAGAGCTTTGTCAAACTGATTCTGCTCTGTGCAAAGTGATTTCGTAGAGAACAAAGGGTTGCTTGTATTAAGTCCATTCAGACACCGGACTGAGGGCAAAGCTTGATCTCAGTTGCTGTGCTGAAGAGAATACATTGACAACAAGGCCAGCCAGATCTAGAAGGCCTGCGCAAATATTGCTTTGACTTTGCTTTATATTGGGACCTGCTTTGCTGTTATTGATATTGATTGTTTTTCTGCTCATTTTGTAGTGACATTAACATGCTGACTTTGTTTTCAGCCATGGCAGGCACTTACTAAAATCAAACATTTCAGTATTGCCGCTGTGCCCGTCCTTCACAACTATAAATTGCGGAAACTAAAAGCCCCCGTGTCTGTGCTCTATCCAGTTTTGCACCTATACTTCCCAGCGTGGCATATATCCCAACATTTCTTGCATCATTACCGACGCCATTTACTTCACTTGAAGCCGAGAGACCTAGAATACATAAATACCCAAACAATGTACGATAATGGCTCTCAAATAACGCCTCAGCCATATTTTCAATCTGCCATGAAAGTGGCGGTGAGTGGCTGAAATAAGCGAGGGATTGGGGAGTTATGAGTGGCAGTGGGTCTCTGGGGGTCCATGGAACATGGCAGGTCATTTGCCTGGCCAGTATTTGTGTGATATATTTGTACACTACGCCGAGGTGGCCGGCGGAGAACACAGAGGAGGGGGTGGAGAGAGATTGAGGGAGCGAAGGCGCTTATTCAGCAGGCTGGAATGCAATAGACACAGAGGGGAGACTTCATCAGAGTGGGGCAAATAACATTTAAACACATTTAAATCCACGGGGAGCAGAGTATTTCTTATCTTGCCATGATTGTGTCCCCCCGTGAGGCTGTGTCTGTCATGCACAGCATATTCAGACCTGAGACTAAAATTACCCGTTTTATTCATCTCCTCTGTAGGGTACACTCTGTGTGGCGCTTTGCAGAGAGAAGTTTGTCTTCTTTCTTAATTCCCTTGTCAGAATTGTGGGCAAGTGTACAACGAGCAGGGCATGCGTGCAGCTTCAGGCCTGTAGCATCCAGTGCAGCGGTTGTCCTTTAAGCCGTAGCTGTGCCGGAGACTTTTCGTATCGAGCTCAGCGTTATGTTGACGCTGATATATTTAGTCCCTCTTCGCTCCTGTCTTCTTTCCTCTCCTCCCCTCTTTGTCTCTGGCATTCCTCTCACTCGCCACTCTTCCTCTCATCTTCCCTGCTCCCACCAGTCTCCTCCTTATCTCTCTTCCTCTGTGCTCACATTTCTGTCTCTCCAACATGTCTCCCTCTGTGTTTTTCTTTCTCTCCATGTCTGTTCTTATCCTCCCCTGCACTCTCCTCCTCCCCAAAGCTCTACCCCATCCTGGGCTCTGTTGCTGCAACGACACTGACGAGCGCTTTGGACACAGGTTTGGCTTTGTCTCTCATCCACCCATTCCTGTTTTTTTTTCTTTTTTCTTTTTCATTCACAGTTCTTTTCCTGTTTCTGTCACTCGATGCATTTAGACATGGGAACGTGTAATGTAAACTTAGATGGACACAAAGGCCGTCGGACACCCACAGAATACACACACGCCCTGTTTACACAAGCGACAGCTTTATTAGTTGTGCTGCCTGCCAGGTTGAGAGACAGTCTTGGTAATATGACCTAATGAACATGTGCTCGAGGTTGCTGTGTGTTTTGTCTTCTGTTGAATCTCCCTGCTCCCTCCCTTTGTCAGCCCTGCCACTGACTCACAATGGCTGATGTTACTTGTCCTTCTGGGCCAACCAGTAGACCCGGTCCTTCCTTTTGGGAGCGCTCCAAGAACAGCCAGGCACCTCTCAGAAGGCTCTGATCATGATATGGAAGTGTTGGACTGAAGACTGGAATTCTACTTAAACTTTAGTGCCAAAGGTTTTTGGCCTGGGGTGGATGATATGTTGGTAGGAAAGCTGATAGACTGTGACTTCTAGTTGGTTCATCAGCAGCTGTTGGAGACAAAGAAATGTCTGTATACATTCAGGATAACCTTATTTATGCATCTTCTCATAAAGCCCAACAAATCCTAGTTTGACTCAATAGTTAATACAATGGAATTTATGTATTTTCTCATAAATCTAGTATTACTTTATGCTAGAAAAGTGGGTAGATTGTTCTTTGAATGGCTAGAATTACAATAATTACAATAAGTAACTATAGAGAATAGTATTTTCTAAAAGTGCAGCTGTGGTACTACATTTAAATTATGCCCATTTCTTTTTGATCTATGTGTATTCTTAAACAAAAAGGATACATTTTTTATTCTTGATGTTAACTTGATTAATATTAACCAGAAGAGAAAGACAGTTAAGGTTAAATGTTGAGAGGAGACGCTGCTCGCAGGTCTGGAACAAAGGTGCAGCCTGTGATGTTTGGAGGAGGGAAGTCTCTGATGCCGGACCGGGTGACCAGAATGTGTCTCTATGTGGAAATAATGGTTAAAAACATGAATTCAAGGCAACTTAAAATCAGCTTTTTCTGTTTCAATAGAGAGTACCCAAACAGGTTTCAGCCATCACAAAATGATTCCTAGCTACTCTTATTTAAGTCCATGTAGCGATAAATGCCTGAGTATAAGTGGAATCCTTGTGGAAGTTGTAGTGTGGCAGCGTAAAGAGTATTGTTTTGAAGTACTTAGTCTAAGTTGAAGTGGTGTTGGGTGTAGTTATGTGACAGGCACTTAGTTGCCCACTAGCTGAAAGAAAAAATTCCCTTTTAGCTAAACATGCACAGACTGCTCTCCTCTTATCTCTATCCATTCCTCCTCGTTCCGCCTCGCCGGCTATCTGAAGAGGTATCGTCGACTCCTCTCATCGCACCCCTCTATCTCTCCCTCTTCTCTCCCCATTTCCATCACCTCGCCTTTTCACCTGCACCATTTTCTCTCTCGCGTCTCCTCATCTCCCGCCTGGTTATTACACCTTTTCTCACTCCATCGCCCCTCTTCTCACAGTTATATTTTTTCATTCTCTTCTCCAGCTTACTATCTAATTCACATTTCTTTACTCTTTGCAGAGAAGATTTTAGTCATTAGACATCATTTAAATGTGCATTTAGTCTTGTTTTGATAATATAATAATAGGACCCTAAGGTCGTTTATTGGTCAATCATGATACACATATACACAGAGAGTGCAGAGAGAGGGAGCTGGAGCAGTGGTCAGCCTTCTATGGCGACCGGGGACCAAATCTAGTGCACATGCCCTGTGTAGTTAGAGAGGAGAAAGTGTAACCTCAAAAGTGTCATTACTGTACGTGTCGTAGTTACTACTAACCGTCTGTCAATGAGATTTTAGTCACACCCACATGTACACATTTACACACCAGCCTTTGTGGCCGTCCCTGTCTGCCGCCTCTATAGTGAAGCAGTGATGCGTGCAGCGCTGTGTGTCGCGCTTCACCAGGAATACAGTATGTGCTGATGATCTGGGACAAGACAGGAAATCGTCTGAGCCCACAAGCCCCTATTCTCTTCCTACTGAGCATCATGCATGGGCGTGCATGCACATTCACAGACGCGCTGTCTGATGGCTTGAATATTCACAGGCTTAAAACTGGGCTCCTGAGCTAAAACAGTCGGTGGAGATGAGCTCCCTTTGTTTCCACAACGACGTGACTGAAGATAACTGCCGTTGGCCTCACTTGACTCCGATGTAACAGTGTAAAACCAAATAAATGGTCCTGGACATGGCAGTGTCTTTGTTTAGTGTGTATGTTGTTGTCGATCTTCCTGTATATAGTCATGAGTGTGACCATGTGGGTCAGATTGGCTCATTTGTGGGCAAGTGTTTCTTGATTTTTGTGCAGAACAAAAGCTTATGATACCTCCTTTCAGATAGAAATATAAAGTAACCCAGAACTCAGCGAGAACCCCCAACTCATGTAACGTACAAATAAACTATGACCTACATTAAATATTGGTGACCCGCTGCCTATGCCCTTTTAGCATCTGCAACATCTTACATGGATTATCATCTTTTTAGCGGTTTCTCTGTTAAGCAATTGAACCCACATTCCCCCGAGCAGAGACATCTGCATCAACCCTGATGTCTTGTGACCATCCGGAGGACATAAATCGGCTAAACACCATGTGACACAAGCCACATGCCTGTCTTAAAGCATTTAGAGCATAGAATAAAGCCATGCGGTCATAGCCAATGATATGGTTACTAATACTGCTCAACGGCACACATCCGGAAACAGTATGGGCCTTAATGGACAAAGACGGATAAGGATGCTGTCCGAGTCAATAGTGAACCAGCCCAGATACACTGTGTGTGTACTCGTTTGGGCGAGCTTGTCGGTGGGTGTATGAGTGCTTTTGCCTCGTGTGCCGTCATTACAGCCACGCAGGACATATATTTGTGTTAACTTGCACTGGATGACGTAATAATTCAGACCGAGGGGAAAAGGGAGAGCAGATGGTCCGTTGTCTGTCTGTTTCAATAAACGTAATAAGTGGAGAGACCCTGTTTAGTGTGATGGGGCCACCAGAAGCTTTCACAGCTGAGAAGGTATGAGCTAGATTAAGTCTTGGACTTGTGTCAAGTCTTTGAAGTGCTCGGGTTAGATGTCGGCCTCTTTGAGATGTAATCTAAATAGTGAAATCAAAAGAAGGATTCTGGTTTAGATAGTCTTTATGGGGATGTATATTTCCTCACATTCAAGAATCAGTGATGCCACAGATATGACACGGCCGAGAGCAGGCTGTACTTTGGACTTTCTTTTTGTTTTTCCCGTAATTCCCGAGTCGTCAAGTCAGTGGCTCTCCAAGATTTAAACTTGCCTGAGATTAATGCCAATTTGGAGTCAATATCAGCCGTTTGAAATATTTTCTCATTAACTGCTTATGTTGCTCTTTGGTTTACAGCTGTGTCATAACAGAAATTGTGCTGATACACTTCCAATCCCAACTCCCCAACTCACCTAGGACTGACAATGTTGGCGGTCCACGCAAGCTTACCCTGGAAACATTAAGTCCAAGAAGGGGCGGCTACATTTATGGCACCATTAAAACAAAAGGAGACAGTGATTCTTTTTAATACCTTTCTCCTTGAATCGACTCCTCTTCCACCCAACGTCGACAGCACTGTCCTCAAAATCCTTAGAGACAGGATTTATAATTACTTTTTTTCTTTTTCTTTTTAACAACGCTCTCTGGCAAGTTTTTACGAAGTGGCGTTGCACAAGCCCACTCCAGCACTCTGGGTGTCAAGGGTCAATCAAGCTTTAAAATAGAGGGCACGAGGAGGAGAAAGCCTAAGGAGGAAGTTGCTGTTGAGGACAGCAGTGTTTGGCAATAATCTGTTTCGGGCAGAGCAGGCTGCATTCCATCATAGTGAACTCAGCAGGGAGAATATAAGCAGCGCTATGGAGGAATGCACCGCTATTGTTGTAACAGAAACCGCTCAGAGCAGTCTATTCATGGAACACACCTTATATACAGGCCATATTTTCCAGTTGCTCAGGTGTATACACTATAAAAAGACATTATGTTCTGGTGAGTTGAAATACGTTAATTTTGTCCTCAATTTACCATTTTGGGCCCCACTTCACTCACTGACTGAACCTGTCCTCCCCCATGGTTTCATGACCGCAACACCTGTACAGCCGGCTCAGAAAGCTCAAACCACAACTTGATTAGTGTGAATGACTGTTGGAAAACCACAAGGTTGTTTTGTGGTTGACCTTCATTGTGACTGGCATTGCTCAGTGTTGGATCAAGTCTTGGGGGGGGGGCATATAAGTGCATGCTGGGTTTGTGATTAGTAATAACAATGCCGGTGCCATTTCCACTCTGTGGGGGTAGTTTCCTAAAATATCTATGCAGGTAAAGTTTTGTTTTGTCATTTATATTAGTTTGTCAACGGGAGAAGTCTGGGCCGACTGAACAATAGAACCACCAGGGGCCTCATTTAAGAAACCTCAGTTCAGGATGACATTTAGCTTTTATAGAAACCCTCCTAACTGAAGCATTTCCTAAATTAGGAATCCCAAGTTAGGATGGCATAGATTTTCAGACTTTCTCGGACGTCAGAACTTTGAGGGTTGTTGAAATTAGTTTCTGAATCCTGCCTAGCAAGACATGGGGATATGACGTACCTGTGTATCGAGGATGAGTTTGAGTTAAGTTAACAACCTGCTGTTGCATGTAATCGCCTCCTGCTTTCTCAACCTTAAAGCCAAACAGAAACAGCATTAGCTTCATGCTACAGACAATAGTACAGGCTCAGTGTGATTTTGCTAACCTCACGATTACTGACACGGCGTTACTTTGACTTATCAGGCACAATGTGGCCTCGACCTACTTATGGCCTACCTCTCCTACCTTCTCTGTCTCTCTCACACACACACACACACACACACACACACACACACACACACACACACACACACACACACACACACACACACACACACACACACACACACACACACACACACA
>JAVQJF010128930.1:0-65541 GCA_036023855.1 Gadopsis marmoratus
GTGTGTGTGTGTGTGTGTGTGTGTGTGTGTGTGTGTGTGTGTGTGTGTGTAATCCAGGTAACCGTGGACATGTCAGTTCCTCCGTCACCTGTTTGTCACTCTGTGGAGATGGACGTGTACCTCGGCCAACCAGATCTCACCGGCCCTTTTTTCCTGTCTCTCCCTGACTCCTCTTGCCCAGTCAGTGACAGTCCTTCATCTGTGAGAACACACACACACACACACAAATTATTGCTACTCTCCTTCTCCCATTTCATTAAGTGTTCTTCTGGTTTCCGTAGTTACTAGAGAGCAAGGCATTTAACTCCAGTATTCTGGACTTTTGGGCTGCGTCTGGCTTGGCACCCCAGACAGATGGAACATGTCAAGATGAGGTCAAAGGGACGTGGCCGTCCTGTGACAGCCTCCTCAGTCTACCAGTAGGCCCGTGCCTCAACACGATGACCCCAGCCCCTGACGTCTGCAAGGCTTCACTTGGTCTTGGCCCGATACGCCAGCTGAGGAGAAAAAGGGCCCTGATGCAGCTCCACCTGGCCTCACCCTCCTCCACCGGCTCGTCTACTGCTCCTCTCTCTCCCCTTTGCACAAATCGCCTTTCGAAAGACATCTCCAGCTCTCAACAATCCCCTGCTGCACCTGTCCAGAAGGTCTCCAACAGGAAAGCCAACTTAGTGCAAGCTCATAACCACAATCTGACAACACTTCTGTCTCTGTCTGGTGAGAAACCAGGGTTTGCTAATCATGTACATCTGAAAAGTCTCTTGCCACCAGCCATGCTGTCATGTTTAAATGACAGCATGGCTGGTGGCAAGAGAGGGTTGCTCTGAGGGTTGACCCGTTCTCTGGGAGAACGTTGAGAATCATCCACTCCAGCAGAAGTAGTGCGGGCAGGTTTAGGAAAAGTGTACTGTCTAAAAATGAAATTACAGCACTTAATTACAAAAGACAAAATCCCACATTGCTTACAGGGGGGATTCTTCTAAACATGTGGATAGATGCATTGTGTGCACTAGCCTGATTGTGTATTTTTCTACTTGATGCCAGAGGAGGATCTGCTAATGTCTATAGCCGCAGCAGCGGAGGACACAGCAGATATAACTAACAGCCACTCAGACAGCGGCCGGGATTCCCCTAAAACCACTTCCTCACTTTCAACCACGTAAGGGTTCACACTTCTGTGAGTCATGCAAATGCCATTTGATGCAGTTCTGTGTTGTGAAGAATATTCTATAATACTGTGATTTTGTGCTTGTTAGCCGGAGCACCTCCTGCAGCAGCTGGTCAGAGCAGAGTGAAGATAAGTCCCTGTATGGTGCAGAGATCCACAAGCCAGACCCGCAGTCATGTCCCTCCCTGTATGGGGCAGGACTCTACAAGTGTCCCTCTGTGCTATCTGTAGACTCCGTGGCCAGCACCTTCCTGCCGAGCCCTTCTCCTGACTCCACACGCTCCTCCTCCACCACACGCATAGGTACCAGTGGTTCCCAAACCTTTAATGTCAGATGTTCCCCCACAGCCCGGTTGGATGAACTCAAGTACCCCTTCATCCACCAAACCTGTCATGTTCCAGTTCATGTTCTTTGGAATAGATAGTTCTTAACCCTATTAATTATATAGAAGTGTATATTGTTACATTAATGTTATTAGCTATTTGTTTGAACCATTTATCTATATCGTTTACATTTCAACTTCTCTGCTCGCTTGATAACTAACTACTTTTCATGCCCTCTCCATCGCAACATGTAGTGTTAAGGTACAGCCCACTCAAAATGTGGATTTTGTTGGGTTTTTTTAAATCAGAATTTCAATTTTTTCAATTACTGTAGTTAAGCTACTCCACAATATTTCCATGCGTCCCCTGGAAACTGCATAATAAGTAGCCTACTCCCTGGGGTGCAAGTGGGGGTTGGGAATCACTGTGTTAGACTATGGTAGTGTTTGAGATATCTGTTGCTCAATTTTCCTTCCCTAGGTGTTGCTCGAGGTCAGCCCAGCTGGCTGCTCCCTCCATGGGCACTGTGTGTGATTTACCCCCTGGTGGCTGTGCTGCTAGGGGCCTGCCTGGCTGTGGTCGGACTTTATGGGAGCTTCTTGTCTAGAACGGAAGTCCTCATGTGGCTAGTATCTGCACTCTCTGCCTTTGTCACCTCTGCCCTGCTGCTGGAACCTCTCAAGGTGAGTTCAAACATGTTGTCAAAATAACTCTCTTCTTAGATATTTGGTGGATAATTCCTTTGATTTGCATGTACACCTTCCTTCCTCAGGTGTGTGTGCAGGCCTTGATCTACACAGCACTGTGGAGGCCTGTGGATCCAGAGGTGGAGGACCAGCTGGCTCAGGAGACTACTGTGTTTAAGGCATTTGGAGGGCATGGTGGGACGGTTCGGCCACCATGTGGCTACGGACTTCTACAGGCTAAGGAGGAGGCCCGCAAAGTCCGATCTCTGCAATCACTTATGAGGGTAAGAATAAAACTCAACTTTAACGTTTTGTGGCACTTTGTCTCCAGAAGCATCTCATTTTTTGTTAATTATTTTCTGTGTGTTTTCTGCAGCACTGTGTGTGCCAGCTGTTATTTCTGCTACTGGTGATGATGGTGAACTACCAGGACAGCGTAGAGCAGAGGCACGGCAGGCTGCTGCACTCCGCTGTCAGACGCCATCTTCACACAGCACCTCTGGGGGTCCCTAACCTCACCTCACTCAGAGAGTAAGGACAACAACACTCAGCTTCCTGCTGTTGAACCACTGCATCATATCAATGTAGTAGGAGATAAAAAGTAATCATGTCAAGGTATCAACATGGAAAAATGACAAAATGTTGTCCTGTCAAGTCTGTGCATGAGTCTGTCGTGTACAGCCTTAATTTCGCCTTCGCGACACATTTTCCGTAATTTAAAAAGTATATACAGTGTAATTATCAAGACCAAAAAGAGTTTATGTAGAGAAAAATGCTTGAAATTTAGATTTTTCTTGCCCACACTCCCAAGCATATGACGATTCTCTCTTCATCCAGCTGGTCAGATGCAGAGCATTGGATCAAGCGCACCTTGGTGCCACACCTACACCAAAACCCCTCACTGCACCTTGTTGGATTGCCACAGCTGCAGTACAGCCATACTCTCAGTCCTCTGACAAGTGTCTTTCTGGGAAACAGCAGTGTAACAACTCACCGGCTCTTAGACGATCTGTACATGGCGGAGTGGAGCAGGAAACGGTAAGTAGATTTGTTATGACAAGGTGACTGCCTCTCCAAGACAAGCTCAGTGTGTATTTATTAATACCTTCATTGTTCAGTTGTTGAGTCTTAACCCTCCATAATGATCAAATCTATACTTTTAGAGACACATAGGTTATAAATTGAATTCCATACATTACCATATTCAGCTGACGGTCATTAAGAAGGAAAGATGTTTTAATGTGATGCTTTCTGATTGTGCTCTTTTTTCATCCCAGCTTTAAAACGCTGTCCATCGACTTCACACACTACCACAGAGAGTCTGGTGTATTTGTGTGTGTGTCCATCCAACTAGAGTGGGCTCAGACACAGAGAGTCACCCACTCTCTCTCCATCTGCCCACTGCTCATCCCTTCATCCTTCTCTGGGCTGGACTTGCAGGTGGCACTTACGGTAACAAACACTGTAATACTGTCAAATACACAAAGAATAGAAATTAGGAGCAATACATATTTATATGCGATGGATTAAAAAATAATTTCAGTGATTAAAATCCACTGGCTTTATACTGCAGGTTCTTCTTCTCATCTCTGCTCTCCTCATCTTGTTCGGAGAACTGTGGTCCATGGCTACTGCGCGTGCCCAGTATCTGCGCCAATGCAGACACTGGTTCCAGCTTCTCCTGGCCTTGTTGTCCCTGGCAACAGCTGTCCTGCAGCGCTGCTTCCTGTCCCAGGCCACTCTCTGTGTTTCCGAGGTAAGAAATGAAAACAGAAAGCTACTTCCATTGAGATGACCTCCAACATCAGTGTCAACGGAGCAGACCCTTGTTATGCGTGACGGAGTTATATGTTAAATTTGACCAATGCTTTGTGTGGTTTTAGTGGTACTTTGATAACCTACATCTAAAAAGTCAGAGTCAGTGCATCACGTGTCCCCTTGTCCTTGTAGATCTATTTAGCTGATTTGGAGGCAAATGCTACTTAAGCCCCTACATGTACACGCAACCATAACCCTTTATTAATTAATTATAATTACAAAGAAAAATAATTACTATTACTACTAATACAGTAAAAATACTATTCTATTATGTGTTGCTTTGATGACCTTACCATAACCTGTGTGTGCCATTTAGCTTCGGTCCCAACCAGACAACTTCATCAATTTCCACAGTGCTGCCATTCTGGCACAGAGGTGTTCTCAGTGTGCGGCCGTCCTGCTCACTCTACTTGTTCTAAAGGTAAACGAGAGCTCTGGTTCATCATTATACAACTCTATACTGGTCCATAACCTCTATTGAACGTCTACTCATTTCCATTACTGTGTGTTCCAGCTGCTGGGAACCTTGAGGTTTGTGCGGAGGTGGGTGGGGGTAGGCAGAGTGCTGCAGAGAGCCTGGAGGGAGCTGTGGGCTCTGACTGTCCTACTGCTGTTGCTGCTGCTGCTCTGCACTCACCTCGGAAACACGGTACGGGTAGAAAAGTTCATCTGAATCGAATATTCATAAAAAGGAAATGCATTTATATGCCTCTGTCGTTGTTTCAGCTCTTCTCCCATTCAGTGGAAGGTTTCCTGTCCGTACATCAGACCGGCGTCTCAGTGCTGTCCATCCTGCGTGGCCACATGGCTCTCCAAAGACTATGCAGGGTCCACCCAGTCCTGGGTCCTCTCTATGGACTACTACTGATTGGGGGAGGTATTTGGCTCTTGGCCAGACTCTGTGGAGCTGTTCTCATCCGTACATACAGGTACACTACACACAATATTAGCAGTGGTTAACATAATTAGTTTTTGTGTAGAACCTTTATGGTAGGTCCGAGTGGTTTTCAGCTATCAGATGTTTCCAGCTGGAAAGTGGTGTATAAAATCGGATGGGCTACTCTATTGTTTGGAAGGTTAATGGAGGCAGAGTGACTTTCATCAAGGACTTAAAAGGTGTCTAAGCAAGTAGCAGTATACACTTCTTTAGATGTAGGAACAAGACAAGTTTACAGCCATGCTTGCAGCTCTGTGGGGCTGTACATAGGCACATCAGTGCTTTGAGCTAAATATTTAAGTCAGGATACTAATATGCTGATGCTAAGCAGGTCAAATGTTTACCATATTCACTGTCTTAGTTAAGTGTGTTTTCATGCTAAAATTTGCCAATAAGCACAAGGTACAGCTGAGGCTGATAGACGTTTCATATATTTTGCAGGTATTTGGTCAGAAACCAATTGGACAAATTAAAAATTTGACCTAATGATGGTGCTATGTGACTTATTCAGGGGCCACCAAAATGTGATTACAATTCATCCTGTGGTGGACATGAATGTCTACAACAAATTTCCTCATCAATCCATTCCATAGTTGAGACATTTAAATCATAATGACAAAGGTCAACCTCATGGGGTCGCTAGAGAAAAATGTCAGGGGATCACCAAAAGGTCTACCAAAGTCAATAGACTACATCCTCTGGGAGCCATGAATATCTGTACAAAATGTATCCAGTAGATGTTGACATAGTTTTTTCACTGGATAATTGAAAATGTATCTATTGATGGTAGTTTTAATGTCAGGGGATCTCTAAACTCATAAGGCAGCAAGAGTATCAGCAAGAAGCTGTCCATTGTACTCAAAAGAATAAAGCAAAATCAGATGTATGATCATAATTTTGCCAATGAACATGCTGAATAGAAAGTGCAATTGCTAATAACGCTTCAAATGTCCCCTTAGCAGACTGCCAGTGAGGAGTTTCTAAGGGTTAATATTGCATTGAGTTGGTTTTATTGCTAACTGGTGCTGTGTCCTTAAGGGCAGAGCAGGCTGAGCTGTACCATCCAACCATTGATCCTCAGGATTATGAGATGGTGGAGTTCTTCATCAAGAGGCTTAAGCTGTGGATGGGACTCACCAAAGCTAAAGAGGTAGGTGGTGCATTAGTTGTGGTGCATTTAATCTAAAGAACTGAGTAAATTAGATACTTCCACAGTCAAGTCATGTGTTTTCTTTTCTAGTTCAGGCACAGAGTGAAGTTCGAAGGTATGGACATCCCTCCTTCCAGGTCCTCGCAGGAATCCCGTCTCTCCACCCTGTCTTCCACCCTTCCCTCTTCCCTCTCTCCTTCCCTGTCCTCCTCATTTTCATCCCCCCGTCCCCTGTCCTCGGCCCTCTCTATGAGGTCTGAGGACTCATCAGTGTCCGAGTCTGCATTTGACGTACAGTCCTACCTGGACCGCCTGCTGCCCTGCGTCGGTGCACTACTATCTCGGTTTGATCGGGTCAATCAGATAACTGAGGATGTTCACAACTTGGAAATAAAACTAGAAGAGGCTCAGACAAGAAGAAGGGAGAGGTGGATCAGTAATGAAGTCAAAGGTTCAGATAGATTTGGAGAGTCAGCAAAGCCAAAGGAACTGGAAGGAGAAGGAAGGCAAACAGCAGAAGTCAGACACAGGAAGACAGGTCTTCTTTACCCCAAGCCACGAGTCTCCCTTCCATCCTCGTTTTCTTTCGGTCCCTCCACACGTCACTACTCCGCGGCATCGATCTGCATCTTTCCCCGTACACGTATCACCTACTCCGAGTCTGAATCAGTATCATTCCGGCCTCAGGCATCTAGTAACAACACTTCTGAAGCAGCCACCCTTGCCTCTGGAATCCTTGGATTGTACCCTGCAGGTTCTCCTGGCTTTGACAGGCTCCCCAGGAGAAGAGCGTGGCATTCCGGGAGCTCCCATTCAGCTGATGCAGCAGAGAGGATCTTCCTGACCCAAGGTGGAAGTGGTCCATGTGGCAATGAAGGACAAAATTTTGCATTTAATAGAAGCAGACCAAGGAGTGAAGAAGGGGTAAGAAGGTATATCAGTGATGCAGTCCCTGTGAAGAGGAAGGCTTGGATCTCTGAGGGATCAGAGACTGAGCAAGACTAACCATGCATTTATACTGGAAGTGAACTTAGTTGATAGATTCTGTTCTCACTGGATCTGTGTAGTGGTTTGCAACTACAAAGCTCTGAACAGCCAGACTGTATGTTTCTTCTTTAGCACACTGCATAGTGTAACACTGGTTTGATGAGTTCATATCATTTGCTAGCAGGTGCTATTTAGGTAACATTAATGTGTCTATGTAACTAATCACTTTTGTAAAATCACTTGTCATGGGGAGTACCACTGAGCCTGTGAAAAATAGTTGTATAATGTCTTCTGTGGTCCTGGAGGAGTTTTTTTTCAAGTCTGAGAAGGTCTCTGGGCTTGGGCTTGGAGGCCGCTGATTTAAAAAGATAAAACAAAGCCTGTTTAAACTAGGGCTGTCTAGCTAAAAGATGTGGGCATTTACCCGTCAGGAAGAGTCAAGTGGAAGTCACTATTGCCTCTATTGTGGGATCTTACATTTACCATAATTGTACGATCCCGCGGTTTGCAGCTTGGACTTGGACACTTCCGCATTGATTTTGGCCATTCTGGCAAGTCCCAGAATCCTAAATCGCTGGAGTACCTATTAAGATATTCCTCCATAGAAGAAAATTAGTTCAGGGCTTACCATCGACACCATTTATGGACTGGAATTGTTCTTCAAGCACCATTTGTGAGATTATTGTAAAGTCTTCTAGTCTTCCAAAGAAATACGATTGGGAAGCTTTGAGTAGGAGTAATAAACGTATCAATATTGAATTTATCACTATTTATACATAGAAAAGGAAACTCTAGCCCACTACACTTGCACATGAGACATTTATTGAATCAAGCTAACTTTTCAGTCCCTTCTGTGCTTCGTTACAGTACAAATTCTTTAAAAATAAATGTCTTGTACTCTAACCAGTGTGCAGGAATTTCCTTACTCCTATCCAATGCACGCATCTTCATAAGCAATAATCGATGTGAAAGTAATTTTTCTAACACCAGGAATTTTTTAAGCCAAAAAGCCTGATGACCATAAACATAAGAACAGACCGGCGTTGAAAAGACAGGTGCTTATACTCTGAATGAAAAAGACAGAAAAGGAGAGTATTGAATGTAATATTTGTTAAAATTACAAATTGTGCTTTAGGAAACCTTTCACTGTTGTCTACTTCTTTGTACATAATATTGTTCTTTTTAATATTACATACCTGTAAATGGAGATATATGCTGATATACCTTTGTAAATATACTTTTAAGACTCTAGATATTTCACTTGACAGACGAATAAAGACAAGTGACCATATGGTCTGAATGTGGGTGTATGTGTATGTCTTCATACTATACTTATGTGAGTATAAGTTTTAAGTTATACTACAACAGTACTGTGTGTACTTGTCTTTCAATTAATATGTTTGTTTAAATGATAACACAGCTCTATGAATATTTTATCAGCAGTAATTTATATTATTACCTATCTAAAGGACATAGATATAAGACCTCGATATAAGAGTAAACACACGATAACGTAGCAGCAAGCACTGTTGTTGCCGAGACCTAATGCGAAGGTGACTGACAGTGGCGTTGGTGGCGTTAAATGACATTGAATATGTGAGATCTTTGACTTTAATGTACATGGACAATGCATTCAAATTTCAATGATCAGTTTAGTTTGGTTTGGTTTTATTACTGTATGCAATAACGCAATATATACTGTACATAACATACTTGCAAGATATAGCCAGTACACAAAAGAAAAAACATGGATATTTAAAACAAACAACATAGGTTTAATGGAGTAATATTGTATTGGGTATATACTGTATATGGAAAAGCAAACTTTTAACATAAAATGAAAGCATGAAAATATGCATAAAACTGAAACATGAACCAAGATAAAACACTAAAAGTGTTTCATATGTACTAGAGCCGTGAATTTATCATTTTGCTTCACCTTATGACTTTGCGAAGAGAACCGTTGACATCTGTTTCACCGGTTAGCACCTTCAACATGAACAACGAATATATGAATATTACACTACACTGCAGTTATGCAAGCTTTGTCCAAATGTTTATGTTCCCTCCTTTAATCACAAAATTGACATTGTCTTGAGGTCAACGATTACTTTGTTCATTACTTATCTTTACTTATCGCTTATGTGTGTGCATTGCCTTATCATTGTGTAATAGTAAAATGTCAGTCCACCTGTATAAAAGAGGATGCACGCCTGTCGAGAAGCACTCAGGTTTTAGAGTCTACAGGTGAGTAAAGCATCATAGACCTACACTACCGAAGATTTTCAGCTTGAGTGGTTTTGCAATGCGACCTTACGGACATGAGTTTCATTCTCCTCGACTGAAATAAATTTTCTTACACAGTTAACAGCAGAGCCAAGATGATGAAGTGGGCCGTTGTTGTGTGTGCCATGGTGGCACTGTCTGAGTGCCTCATCCAGTAAGTCAGCTGTACCACGCTATCACTTCGTGTTCCTTACTTGTTCTATTTTTGATTTTTCCGACTACCTAAACTTCATTAGCTCATCTGAATTCGCAGCAGACATATGACAATTAAAACAGTGAGCATCAGGCCTTTTTGTATGGGCTGAGTAAATGTGATTCTAGTTAATGCAGCTAGGTCAGGAGAATGTCTTGGCTGTGCTTCCTCATATATGTGAGGTTTAAGAGGAAGGACACATGAAGCTGAACAAAAAACCCCCAAAAAAGGTTGCTAACTTTGCTGAATCCTAGGGTCACTCTGGAGAAGGGTAAGTCAGCCAGGGACTACCTGGAGGAGAAGGGTCTATGGGAGGAATACAGGCTCAAGTACCCATACGACCCCATGGCCAAGTTTGACCAGCGCTTTGCAGTGGCCGGTGAGCCCATGACCAACGATGCTGATGTGAGTAACAGCCGCTAAAGCTTGAACAGAGAGGTTGAAGGGAACTTTGAGAAGTGGCTCGATTTGCTCATCAATAATCGCCCCTTCATCTCCAGCTGGCTTACTATGGAATCATCTCCATCGGAACCCCTCCTCAGTCCTTCAAGGTCATCTTTGACTCCGGCTCGTCTAACCTGTGGGTGCCCTCCATCTACTGCAGCAGTGCAGCCTGCAGTATGTAAAACTATACGTACACATACACCTCCACACATTTAATAGACAACCGTTAGATTGCTGGACTGAGGTTTAGTAGCCATTTTCAAGTTTTTCCATCTTATTTGTCTCATTCTGAGGCATTTTCAACGTTAATAGTTTGCATTGGCTGTGTGTTAGCTTCCAAAATTAATGTAAGACTTTATAATGAATGTTAAATTTTAGTTTTAAATCTTGCTTTTATATATTTGCTTCATAATTTACATTGTAAACTTGGGTGAATAAACATTTGCATCGATATGATTAATTCTTTACTTTGCTATTCACTATCAATTGCATTATTTACTTTTGACTTGAATGAACCCCCCCCCCACCCGTTATTATCAATCACTGCTATATCAACAAACATTAACAACTGTTTTCATGTGTACCTTCCCAGACAACCATGACAAGTTTAACCCTGGCAAGAGCAGCACCTACAGGAACAACGGCGGTGCTCTCAAAATCCAATACGGCACCGGCAGCATGACTGGCTTCCTTGGATACGACACTGTGACAGTGAGAAATAATTATATAATAATATATATACTGTTATTTTGAACTGGAAAATTAATATTTATTCACAGTCATTACACACAGATTATTACTTTGTCCTTGACAATTAAAAATGTGTTGGTAGAATAGAAAAAAACTAATGAAGGGGATATTCAGATTACAACTTTAAAAATCTCAATGTAACAGTTTTAAATCCCTGTGCCGTCTTTGTGTTTGTCCGTCAGGTCGGTGGGCTTGCAGTGACGAACCAGATCTTCGGCTTGAGCGAGAGTGAGGCTACCTTCATGCAGTACATGCGTGCTGATGGTATCCTGGGCCTGGCATACCCACGCCTGTCTGCTTCCGGCGCCACACCCGTCTTCGATAACATGATGAGCCAGGGCCTGGTCAACCAGGACCTCTTCTCTGTGTACCTCAGCTCGTAAGGACATCCATAGCTTTGCAGTCTCCTAACTACAGAAAGGGAAATAGTTCTAAACATCAAACTGTTACTATACAGTGTTTTACTAATGCTGAGACAGCAGTAGCTTCCAATTTTTCAGTAAGTTCTTGCCTTTTTTCTGTAGTAACTCTCAGCAAGGCAGTGTGGTGACCTTCGGTGGTGTCGACCCCAACCACTACTATGGTTCCATCGCCTGGATTCCCCTCTCCAATGACTTGTACTGGCAGATCACAGTGGACAGGTAAAGCCACGGACACAGCATCACAGGTCCTCCGAAATGTGTCCAAATCAAACTGACATTGCAGGCAGTAGTGGTTGATATTCTGTCTGATGCATGCTGTACTGTTGGCCTCTTTCAGTGTTACTGTCAACGGTCAGGTTGTGGCTTGCAGTGGCACTTGCCAGGCTATCGTGGACACTGGCACTTCTCTGATTGTTGGACCTCAGAGCAGCATAAGTAGCATCAACAGTGCGTTGGGAGCCACCAGCCAGAACGGAGACGTAAGTGTCAAGAAAGATGAGTTTGTGGAATGTTCTCAGATTTCTGTAGCTTCCTTCGGCTTGAGTTAAATGCCACTAGATGATGCTGAAAGTTGGATAATATAACCACATTCCCTTTTCTTTAACTTCCTCTCTCTCTCTCCCTTCGCCTCAGTATGTTGTCAACTGTAACAGCATTTCCCAACTGCCTGATCTGACCTTCAACATCAACGGACAGGCATTCACCCTCCCATCATCTGCCTACGTCCGTCAGGTAAATGTTTGTTTCCCTGCCAGACTTTGTATTTTCTCAACTCACTTAACTTCCCCTCCATCTGAAATTTCTCTCCCAAATCCGTTCCACAGTCTCAATACTATGGCTGCCGTACTGGTTTTAGCAACGGAGGCGACAGCCTGTGGATCCTGGGTGATGTCTTCATCCGACAGTACTATTCCATCTTCAACAGAGGCCAGAATATGGTGGGTCTGGCCCAGGCTAGATAATCAACCTGATGTCGTCTTGCAACAATCATATGTACAGCTTGATGTGATAGTAGGATTCCCAACATGCATGGTTTTCACTGCTACTGTAATGATGCCTCTCATATCTTTCCCTTGTCCTATAAATGATTATATTTCCTCACAATCCAATAAAAAAGTTCAGTTAATTTGACTGGTGTTTTATTAAACTGTACAACAAATAGACATGACTCTAAAACTGTGTCAACAGCAAGCTACTTTAACATCTAATCTGACATGGCAACCCAGTGAAAACGTACCCTTTGTATGAGGAGGTTTCACCAGGACTCAATATCATCTTCATCAAACATTCCAGTCAAAGCCAATTCTATTTTTAGATTTCATACCTTGTCCTTCCTGATGACAAAAACCTGTTCGACAACAGCAGATACACTCATTTCTCTTACCACCCCTGTCAAAACAGCAACTTGAATACTGCTGCTTCCTATTGAGCAGAATAAGACTATTCAGCTTTATGACGACATCACTTCTTTTTACACTTCTGCACTGTCAAATCTGAGGCAATTAAGCACTCAAGGAATGCTGAGAATCACCTTTGCAAGGTAAGTGGCGTTCCTCTAAACTTTTGACCTTCGTGTATGTGCTTGCTTTATGGCAGCCTATTCATTAACAGCTACAACTGACTGTATTGGTAAGAGATTGGTGGTTGACTTTGAGTTGATTTCTGTAGAATTTGAGATGACGATGTCTGCAGAAAAAGGCAAATGGGGAGAAGTCACAAGCTACTGTGACTGGATGTCGCAACTACCCCCTGAACTTCACAACATTTCTCTCTTTAATCTGGCCATACCAGGTATGCAGCTGAAATAATGCAACCTGACCGCTTACACTGATATTGCATTGAACTAAGACACAGTACTTTGCCCAGTTTTGACAGTGTTTTGGGTCGTTAGCATGGAAAAAGAACACGTATCTCCGTAACATCTTTTAATGAGCCGATAAAAAAAGCCTATTTATTTTCTGTAGTGCTGTGACAGTATTCTTTTTCAGATTTGACAATGGGTTTTTAAATAGGCTAGCAGGTGTAATGTTTACCATGTTCACCATCTTACTTTTAGCGTGCTCACATTTGTTAATTAGCACTAAATACACAAAACACTGTGTGTGTGTGTGTGTGTGTGTGTGTGTGTGTGTGTGTGTCCTAGGTAGCCACGACTCAATGAGTTATGACTTGGACATCAACTCCTCCATAATAGAGCCTGATGCACTGAAAAGATTCAGCAAGATTTATTGCGCACGTAAAATAGTGCGCAAGTGGGCAGTCACTCAGGTAAATGGTGTTTAAAACCTGTCAGAGTGTACTTGTGCACATAAGAAAAACGGAGCGGAGTGTGTGTTTGACTGTTGTGGTGGCTTGTGATGCAGGAGGGGACCATCACAAAGCAACTGGATGCTGGAGTTCGCTACTTTGACCTAAGGATCGCTCGCAAGGCAAATGACACCGACCCCACTAGGCTGTACTTTTATCATGGGCTGTACACGCTGGCTGATGTGGAGGTAGATATAAATGTAATCCATAACCACAAGTAACATCAATAAATTAAATTTTGGGGATCATTAGTCACCAGTGGTATCGGGATTTTTATTTTATTTTATACGCTCCCTGTATTTTTAAACTCTATATATTTAGATTTGACCACTTTTATGCCAATAAATGTATAAATAAATGACTTACAGAAAATATAAGTAAACACCAGGGAGTCCCAGTGTCCTAGAGGTTAAAGATGCTGACCATGTAACTGCAACGGCTGCAGTTTGAGTCTGGCCAGAAACCTTTATTGACGTTCCTCCCTTTGTCTCTTTCTTCAAATTTCCTGTCCCAGCCACACAGTCCACTATCAAGATCAAAGCCAATAAAGTCTGACAAAATACTTTTAAATGACATTTTATAGACTTGAGACTTTTAAAGTCCCAGCTACGGCCCTGAACATAAGTAAAGTTAGATCACTCAGTAAAAACATTTAATCATCCCCCTCAAGTTTTGTTACTGCTGTGGGGGAGGTACTTTGGTATTTTACTGATACAGAAATCCAAAGTGCCAAGTGAAACAGGGAGTAAAAATTCACAGGCTCCATTTGGTATCATGCATCCACAAAAGGTCAGATGAGAATGACCGAATAACTTTTGCTATTGCTTTACAACTACTTTAGATTGTTCTTCTTTCAAACAAGCAAAACCAAATGCACATGTTTGCCAAAGATAAAGAGGTACAACAGAGAAGATATTTTTATTTGACGCCAACTGTATTAAGATCTACCATTGTGCCTGTGTGATCAGACTGTTCTTCGTGTCATAAATGACTGGGCAGAGAGGCACCCGAAAGAGATCCTCATCTTGGCTCTATCCCACTTCAGAGGTTTTGACAAAAAGACTGAAGAGCGCCTCCACATCCATCTTATCGGCTTCATCAAGACCTTGTTTGGAGCCAAACTCCTCGTTAGGACGGTAAAGTATAATTGATCTTCCCATTAAGATCAACGAATCAAACACATTTCATCATTAAAGTACCTATATACTATCACGACAGGACCGTCCTACCTTGAAGAGCTGCTGGGACCACGGCAGTAACGTCATAGTTTCATATGATTATCCGGCAAATCAGCACCCTGAGATATGGAGTAAGATAACTTACTACTATGGAAATAGCATGGACCCGACGGAAGTTAAATCCGAGCTCCGTCAGGATTTGGAGAAACGGAGTTCTCTCCCGTGTGAGTTTTCTCAGTTCCTACAGCTAAACGGGTTTAAGCATGTTGTAGACGATAGAGGGCGTGGGCACTGCGACCGCCTCTGCTCGCCGAACCTGTGCAAAGTGGCTCACGCGTCATCTCCTGCGCGATGTTTCAGGAGCAGAGTCGTGTTAAAAACGATATGTTCTGCTCTGAATCTTCATGACCCGCAGGCTTCTTCGCGTGCGGCTTGAACCTGACACTGCCAGACGACGCCAGGATCCTCAAGTACGTCCTTCGCCTCTGCGACAACCTCGTCGACGTCATACGGAGGAGTCTGCCGAGGCTACTGCAGTGGGTGAAGGAGCAGGATGAAGAGACACCCGTGAACATCGTAGCTTCAGACTTGGCGACTCGCGGCGACTTTGTCTCGACGGTTGTCGAGCTCAACGTGTCGAGAGGTGTGGAAGCATAGTGGAAACGTTTCTCATTCAGTTCTGTCTGTCTAAACACAATAAATCACTGTTCACCCCCCCCCCTAAACACAATAAATCACTGTTCACCCCCTAAACACAATAAATCACTGTTCACTCCCCCCCCCCTCTCTCCTTTACAACAAATTCACTCTCTTGCTCTTCTCACAAGCCACTGATGCACTGATAGAAGAGCCCACCCCCCACTGTGATTGTTTTCAATGTTGGCGCGCCACCACCTGTCACTTTACGGCACTGCAATTAAAGTGTTCGCCCCATGCCTGTTCGGTTTTTGGCTGCTCTGTGTCAACAAAGTAGCCAACGTTAGCTTGCTACACACACACACACACACACTCGGTGGATTAGGATGCTAAGGCTAGCATGGCGTCGATCGACGTCCAGAAATAGCCGCCTGGAGCCTGCACGCCTTTTAACTGCAGCTTTATTAGGAGCCAACAGTCCACAGCAGAGCGCCAGGTGCTTCGGACGGATTCCCCGCACGCCAGGCGACAGGTTACCGCTGCTCCACCCCCAGTCGGCCTGCGACCTCAGGTAAAGCCGACGCGGCTAATAAGTTTGCTAACGCTAGACGTGCGGCTAATGAGTTTGCTAACGCTAGACGTACGGCCAACATGCTACTTCGCCGGGTTACCGCTAACAACGTGTCTTGAACGCCTGGTCTCTTTACCACCACCCGATGCTATCGGTGAAAATCAAGCTAACCTAAGTGCTGTTGGGTAAAAAATGATACATGTGTTGTAGTTGTGTCGGCCGAATTTAAAAAAATGGTCTAATATGTCGCTAACTGTTTTCAGTCATGCCTTCCGGGGGAAAGGAAAACTGCATATAAGCACAGTCGCATTAAATTAGAGACTAGTCAGATGGGAGTCGACATGACTGTCCGTTAGCTAGCAGCTGAGCAGGCTACCTCCAGTAGCAGCTAGCCGGCAGCTAACACTAAAACAATGTTTTGGTGGTTAAAGCAACTTCAGGCAGACTAATGTCGCAAGGTTGAGAGTAGCTCGGCCAAACGTTACGCCGGCAATAAATGTTACCCTTTTCTGCAGCGGTGGAAAGTAACTAGGCACTTGCATTTCCATTTTCTGACATTACCGCAGCTATGCTACATTTCAGAGGCGAACGTTAATAGTGTGCCAGCACTACGACGCAGCCTGTTCACCAGCTTGACTCGTCGGGGCAGGAAAAAGCCCCAGGTGTTAAAAACGTTTAACTGGCGATGGCTGGATTCCAGTTAAGCCGCCTCAGTCATCGAACGTGCACAGTTGCCCTGCAACTGCAACACCCAAAGGACACCTCTCCCTGCTGTGACGTGCCAAAGCGATCTGTTGCATTCGCGCACAAGCCTTCTGGATACATGTCCTTTTGTCACTGTTAAAATTCCCAACAGCGTTTGAATCAATGACAGGTGTATTAGATATTGTCTTAATTGGCACAGGGACTAATGAATGAAGGCATTGATGAATAATGTGTATATAGTAATATGTATGTAGCCGTCGGTGTCATTCATAAGAACGTGCCCATGGGATTTTGTTCATTCATGCAGCTACTTATTTTTTTTAAATTTTTTATTGTTGCTCCATGTGATGTATCTGGTGTAGCTAAAGGCACACAAAGTAAACCTTTTTCATAAGATGTCTGGAAGGTGTGCCGTCATTGCCGTCCAACAAACGGCGACTAAAGTGGTAAATATGTCTGCGTCTCCAGTTCCTCGGCCTCGGTGAGCATGGCGTCGGGGGGTGAAGGGCCACCGTCCACCCCTCACAGACACACCAACAGGTTAGCCAAGGAGAGGTCGCCTTACCTGCTCCAACATGCGCACAACCCCGTTGACTGGTGAGTGCCTTTTTTTTTTAAACTGCAGATAGGCACACCCTCTGAATATTGTACTGCGTTCCTGAACCAGCCTGAACTCTTCCAAGCGCGATGGTCTCCAATCGAACCACGATGGCTCCATAACGTCCTTCTATCGAAAAGCAGCAGGCGTGGTACTGACAAACGCTGGGCTGTCTCCGTCACACTATCCTCCTGGTAATGTATCCAGTACAAGCACATATACAGGCTTTCAACTGTCTGTCCCACCACTATTTATTGCAATGTTCATTTTGACTAGGAGTGCCAGGCATCTATCTATCTATCTATCTATCTATCTAATTGGAGAACATGAGCTTAATTTCCACAGCTATGTGGATGATACACAGCTGTATATTTCGTTGGCCCCAAATGATAACCATACCCTCTGCCATTCATCCCACATGAATAAGAAAATTGCCAGCTCAGCCTTTTTTAGCTTTGCCCCAAAAGTATGGAACGCATGTTTTTTTAAAATGACAATTGAAAACATTTTTATTCAGCATTGCTTGTAGCTAATTGTCACACTTTCCACGTCTAGTTTTATCTGTTATTATGTTTAACATATTGCATTGTTTTGTTCTTATGTTGTGTTTTCTTGACATATTTTATTGGTCGTATGCCTTCTTTGTTTTAGTGTTATCTTTCAAATACTACATTGTCCCTGGCATACATGTTTTTGCTATTTGCTGTTTCTCGTCTTTGTTACCAATCTGTTTGCTTGGTTTTATTGCACAGTTTTTTGCACTATTTTATTATGCGTTTTTTTTCTTCTTCTCTCACTTCTATTGTAAAGCACTTTGAGCTACACCCCCTGTATGAAAGGTGCTATATAAATAAAGCTTATCATTATTATTATTATTATTATTTCTATATTAACTAATGTCATGTTTGTTTCAGGTATCCATGGGGACAGGATGCTTTTGACAAAGCAAGGAATGAAGACAAACCGATCTTTTTATCAGGTAGGAAGCTCATCTCACACCTGTTATTAACATGAATTTCATATTGAGTCGGCTTCACTCTGGATTTCCTGATGTTTTAGAGTGAGAAAAGGATAATTACTCCATGTAAATCACACCTCTGATATGAGATGACAGTACATTTGGAAACTGAAACACTTTTATGATGTTATGTCATACTGACTTATCGCAGTTGTGCTTGTACTGGAAAATGGAAAAAATATTTTCCTTTTAAATCTTTCTCTATGACCCTCAGTGGGCTACTCAACATGTCATTGGTGCCATGTTATGGAGAGAGAGTCTTTTGAAGATGAGGAAATTGGCAAAATCCTTAGTGACAACTTTGTCTGCATCAAATTAGACCGAGAAGAGAGGCCTGACGTGGATAAGGTCTACATGACCTTTGTTCAGGTGTGTGCACATTTAGGTTTACTCACCCAAGCCTTTTTATATATTTATTTTTTTGTGCCAAAAGTCTGTCGTGACTTTTGGGTTGCTGATGTCTACAGGCAACAAGTGGAGGTGGAGGTTGGCCCATGAGTGTGTGGTTGACCCCTGACCTACGACCTTTCATTGGAGGCACCTACTTCCCTCCCAGAGACCATGGAAGAAAACCTGGGCTCAAAACAGTTCTCACCAGAGTCATGGAACAGGTAAAACTAGACTTTGAATAAAGTGGGGTTTTTTTTCCTCTCGGTCCCTGTGATTGGCCCATTTAAACAATACATTTCATGACCTATAATTAATATGTTAGATGAAGATTGGGCTTCACAACAGCAGCAGAGGACACAGTCACTCAAATCAAGTCATCAGCTTGTTAATGAAGCAAGAAAAACTGAGATTTTGAGTCGACGTGTTGCATACAGTATTTAGTGTTTTCAGCTTGTTTTATTTTAAGTTATGTAGTTTGTTCTCTGCCCTCGTGCAGTATCTTTGTCATCCCTACATATCACATGTATGACTTCTGATCCTCAGTGGCAGAATAACCGTCCTGCTTTGGAGTCCAGTGGGGAGAGGATCCTTGAAGCTCTAAAGAAAGGCACGGCTATCGCTGCAAACCCAGGAGAGAGTCCTCCACTGGCCCCCGATGTCGCTAATTGCTGCTTCCAGCAGTTGGCGCACTCGTACGAGGAGGAGTACGGTGGCTTTAGAGACGCTCCCAAGTTCCCCACCCCAGGTAAATTCTGCAAGAACCCCAGTGGACATGTTTCAGGTTAACCAGCCCCACTGGGCCTGTTGAATGCCTTTCACCTGACTCTCTATCCCTCCCTCCATAGTGAATCTGATGTTCCTCATGTCTTACTGGTCTGTGAACCGCGCCACCTCGAAAGGGGTCGAGGCTCTCCAGATGGCCTTGCACACACTCCGCATGATGGCGTTGGGAGGTATCCACGACCACGTTGCACAGGTTCATACATGTTTGAATTGAAAAGTAATTTGTCACTTGCGGCTCTAGGAAGTCAGAATGGGCATTTTTCACTGTTTCCTGACATTTTATTGAGTGAATTATTAAGGAATTGATAAGGACACTTGTCAGTCATGAATTGATAATGAAAATAAGTCATTTGCAGCCTTACTTTGTTTGCACAGGTGTACACTATGTCTCTTTGTATGAACATAATTATGTTTTTGGTTCTATACTTTCAATACAGTTCAGATATGCTTTGCAAGAACAATGTAGTGTTGGTTGTTATAATGTAGATAATTGTTACAAGATATTACTATCAGCCAGTATAAACTGTATGTCTCTTTATGTCTCCTCTGCAGGGTTTTCATCGTTACTCTACAGATTCCTCCTGGCATGTTCCCCACTTTGAAAAGATGTTGTACGACCAGGCTCAGCTGGCTGTAGCCTACATTACTGCCTACCAGGTGTGTGGGTGTGATTGTCTCTGTATCTGTGGCTGTGTGTGTGTGTTCTTCTGTGTGAATCAGACAGGGGTATTCCTCTATCATTCTGTCTCTCTATAATTCAGGTCATGTATCCCCACATTACCCATTCAGTAAAAATCATTGGTGTACTTTTATTTTGCTCCAAAGTAAACCCAAACACCTGTAATGACAGTGAAGATGCTAATACTGTCTTCAGCTTTTACCAGATACTGTATTTATTTAAAAGGAGCACGTCAATTCCAATAGATTTAAACCTGTTTCCACTACACTGGGCAGGGTTGAATGAAGATGCAGCAACAAGCACTGAAATCTGAATGTCATAGTTTTTAGTTTTCTCACGAGTGTTTGCTGGGATGGCCTGTTTTTCAGAGTGGACAGGGACAGAAACAAAAGGGAATTGGGACGCAAACATGCAGGCAAACTCAAACACACACACACATTGTGAACATGTACAGTACGTGCTTGTGTTTAATGAGGGTATATCAGCTATACATTAGCATTTGCATTGTATTCTGCACTTATGCTATGCGTTTCTGTTTTTGCAGGTATCAGGGGAGCAGCTCTTTGCAGATGTGGCTAAGGGCATACTGCTGTACGTCTCCAGAGACTTGAGCGACAAGGTGAATCATCTACCGCCTTATTTGGACTTGTGTGTGTGTGTGTGTGTGTGTGTGTGGGCATGTTTTTGTGTTACTGGTTTAATGGGCACCTGCTGTCCTCACTGGGGCACCGAGGTCAATGCAAATATTCTAAAGCAGCAAGGAGATGTGAAAGGGATTTTAGCTTTGGATTAGGATGTAAATTAAGGTTAGTGTTAATTTAGTGTTTAGCAAAACATGTTGACACGAAAGTCATTAAAATAGAATAATGTAATGTGAGCTGCAGTTTGTTGTCACTACATCTGAATCCACTGCTGACAAAGCATGGACATTAACTGTAAATTCCACCAGGGGATAACAAGAGTGTGTTTGTCTGCGGGTGTGCACGTCTCTGTGTTCGTACATCCTCGAGGGCAAGAGGCCTCTTAAACCCCCTGCTCTCCTCTGAGGGCTAAACCTTTTTTCCCTTTTGATTAATGAGTCGACAGCAGTGAACGGGGCACGTAATTAAAACCACACTTGTTGCAATCATTATATTCCCCAAGATTTATGATGTAATTATTCGCTAATGAATTAACATCACAAAGGTAATTTACTGCAGACTGTATGTTTCTTTTGTGCTATAATGGCTGGGATCTTCCCTCGGCGAGGTAGTCTCCTCAGGTTCCCATCATGACCGCAAAAATACTGTTCACAGGATTTATACAGGCCCTGTGAGGACTCGCATATAATCAGACCCCTTTAAAGGTGTTGATTGATTATTGTCAGATTTGTCATTTCAACACTTGTTAGCTCTCTCTCAGGGCTTACATAAATACCACTGTGTATACAGTTCTCAGACCCGTGAAAGATTATGATTGATTCATTGAGTACCGTCAGATTTGTCATTTCAGGCCTTAGTGTTAGATTTAGATGGTTTCTATGCTTCAACTAAATGTTTAACACCACCTGAAAGTGTTGTTTTCGCTGTCCTCCATTGGTACAGGTTGTCACCTTGCTGCAGTGATGTATGTGCACTTCATGGTGTGTCATTACACTGTGACTTTACTGTTGGGTGGTGTTACAGGCACAACTGAACACACTTTGGACCACTTCAAAGATGAAACACACTTTAAACTTTCCACCAGAGAATACAGGGAAACACTGTTTTTCAGACTGGTGTTATGTTACTCTTTAAAGAAGATTATTATTTTTTTGTCCGCTGATTGTAATACTGTATAATTAAGAGGAAGACCGGAAACACAGGGATAGAGAGGGGGGTCAGGGGGTCTAAACCTTATCTCCAACTTGTAGCCATGCATTATATAACAAAGTGAGTCTGTAGATTCTGACTATTTAGCTCTGTTCCCCAACTTAAGGTAATTGGTCTGCACAGTAATGTTGATGCCTTGACTGTCCACCCCACTGTAGCAAACTCTCATGCTAGTGGTCTTTCATATGTTTAATTTAGTGGTCTGATTCAGGCAGGTTTGACCAAAGAAAAGATTGTGTAGTGACTGTTTCGCACACCTTTTGTTGTGAAACCTGCTGTACCTACCTCATATAAGTCCTATATCTATAAACTTGCCATTTAAATAGCAGTTCTCCCTCTTCTCCCACCTCCGCCATTCCTGTCTTATTGTCTGGAACAGTCGGGGGGTTTCTACAGTGCAGAGGATGCAGACTCTGTCCCAGCATCGGGGGGACCAGAAAAGCGCGAAGGGGCTTTCTGCGTCTGGACAGCATCAGAGGTTCGGGAGCTGTTTCCAGATGTGGTGGAGGGCGCCACTGGATCTGCCACGCAGGCAGACATCTTCATGCACCACTATGGGGTGAAGGTGCAAGGCAATGTTGCTCCAGAACAGGTACTTTTCATTTTCATCATTCCACATGTAGCCACTGCAACGCTTGCTTGGATTACAGTTGGAGATGGATGGAAAGATTGAAGTAGCAAAACTAGGCTCAGATATGGTGCCTTTTGACAGCACACACTTGTTTTATTTTATTTAGGCAGCAGTTTGTGGTGTTAACGCTGGTCCATTAAGGCATTAACACGGCATCTGTTGCAGCCAGTAGGAGTTAATTTCTGTGAATCCCCTGTACTGTATGTTGCCAGGACCCCCACGGGGAGCTGCAGGGCCAGAATGTGCTGATCGTGCGTTATTCCGTGGAGTTAACGGCTGCTCACTTTGGCGTCAGTGTGGAGAAAGTCAACGAGCTCCTGGCCTCTGCCAGAGCCAAAATGGCGGAAGTGAGGAAGATTCGGCCTCGTCCACATCTGGACACGAAGATGTTGGCCTCCTGGAACGGTAAAGTCCAGACAGGTTTACGCGCAAGTTTACACTATAGCAGCATAACTATTATCATCATGTCGTCATCTCATGCCAGTCAAGGTGAGCGCAGTAAGAAAACCGACACAATTATTGTCATTTTAATGAGGCAGTTGCATTATATTATTAATGGAAATATCACAATAATGGAAAAGGGACATATTTCCACATATAGAGAAAGTATTCTGCACAGGAAATGGATTGTACATAATGTCTCAACATCACTATTGGATGTTGGAAAGGGAAGTACAGCCTTATTTACTGCACAGTGTCAGTGTGTACCTACGGTGCTCTCTGTGATTTGTATAACTTCCCTTTCTCGTTTGTCCAAACGGTATGTCAGTTTTATCTATATAGCCCGAAATCACAAATTTACTTTACAATCTGTATAAATTGCTTTGATTCGACAATTGTTTTTTTTTTTTATCAAAAAGAGGATCCACCTCCTCCCAATACACGATAACATGTAAACTATTATTATTTGACCAACTAAATATTGTACAGCCACAAAATATTCTAAGCGCATTAACACATGCCACACCCTCTATCCTTGGAGTATAATCCTACTTAAAATCTCTACCAAAGGAAGAAATGTCAGGAAGATCAATAGGTGAGGGATCCCCCTTCCAAAATAACAATAGAAAAATTACAATATTGAGAAACAGTGACAATATTAAGTAGATAGATTGTTAACCTATTGAATTGTATGAACCTAGACCTGCTGTCACTCATTTGGTGGCTGTTGCAGTTTGACAGGTGATCCAGGAAGCCTTTAACTCTTTTACACTTCCATCTCTTGCTTCATGGCAAAGAAAACACACACAAAGTACATTACAATACATTGATTTTATTTAAGTAATAAATTCAAAGTTTGCGCTTTGATTTAATTCTGATTTAACTACCGTTAGTTATCATGTTCTGTGCATTTGACCGACTTTATTGTTTGACTTTTTTTAAATTTTTATTCCAGATCCATAACAACCATACCACATTCAGTTATTCAAAGTGTATTGATAGTGGTCCGTCAGGTGTTTGTGTTGGCTACCTGCCAAAGTGCCTAACTGCCTTGCACTTCTTCTATAAATCAGAACAAATGGTAAGCAGAGGCATACTGTATTTCGCAAGTTGATGGTCAGGTCTACACATACAAATACTCATGGACATTTATCAATAGAAGTATCGAAATGCGTGTAGATTATTATAGAGACACTAGCTGTCACTTCCCATTTGTTTGATGCCAATTTGGACACCCCTCAACTGGTTTATCTCAGATGTGATTTTAATTACAAGAACAAAAAGCACACCACCACGCAAACACACTCCGTAGAAGCGCACATTTAGCTCCCTGGGCTGACGTCTCAAGACGGAGTCAGTTAATGAGGCTCTGCGATCCCGAGAACTTTCCAATTAGAGCACAAGACTCCCCATCTCCTCTCTAATGAAGAAACCCCTCCAATCACCTGTCTTCTGCTGCAACACTCGCCAGGCTTTGAAATGCTACATGAAAGAGGAGGGGAGGGGAAGGGGGACGAAGGAAGGGGTGTAGAGAAGGAATGAGCGAGAGAGAACAAGGAAACTTCAAAGGGTGTGAAAAAGAAGTAAGCTGGGACTGTGTTGTGGCTCCACATACCTCAGAGGAGAGAGAGGACATGATGTTTTAAGACAAGGACCAGTCATTTTACCCCTAATCATCCCACCACAACCACCATCCACCACCTCTTCTCCCTCCTCTTCTTTGCTCCCCTCAGGTCTCGTGCTCTCGGCCTACTCTCGCGTTGGAGCCGTGCTGGGGGACAAGGCCCTGCTGGAGAGGGCGGTGCAGGCTGGCCACTTCCTAAAGGAGCACCTGTGGGATGCTGAGCGGCAGACCATCCTCCGATCCTGTTACCGCGGAGACCAGATGGAGGTGCAACAGATGTAAGAAGAGCGTTTAGATAATGTGGCAGATTTAAAGCCTAAAAGTATGGGGCTTTTCTAGTTATGTTGCCAGGTTACTGTCAATCATTCCTGATCCTCCCACCCCCACATGGTCCTCATGAAGCAGATGAGTGTTAACCTAGCTAGATAGGTAGCTACTTAGATTAACCTACAGCATCTCTATTGGCTTGCGGCTATTGATGCGAGCCACTGTAATGATGGGAGTGAGGCAGGCAGACGAGATGTTCAACTAACTAAGAAATGGTATGGTCCATTTTAGGGGTGTCTGAAATTGTATTACAAGATTCTTCCAGGCATGAATATGAGAAATGTATTTGTTAATATTTATGATTACGTGTAAGAAGGATATATAAATGTTTGGACCCCCTGACTCCCACTTGTTTTTACCTCAGTTTTTGGGGGGTCAGATTTCAGATCTCAGATCTCATTTACATGACAGTTAAGAAGTCAGGTTATTCCACACAGCCAGCAATAACCTAAAGTTACTGATTGATTGGTGGCAGTGGATTAGATTGAGAACGTTCTTGAAGCATCGGTGCCTTCTTGATTGTACAGCTCTGCTCCAGGTGTCCTCGTTCTGTTGGCCAGCCCTGTGCCCTAGTTACTCTGAATGAGTGACTGCGAAACACCACAGACTCAGCAGAAAAATATGCCAGGAGACCCCCACAACACACATGATGAAATACATGATACATACGCGTGCCTAAACTCCTTGGCCTTGTTCCGCAGCTTTTGTCTCATTCATAATTGTCCAATTCAGGACTCTGTCGGCACTGAAAAGGCTTACCTAGGCGCTTTTCCTCAAGCCTGGTTTAGTTTCCATACAGGGGTAAATCACAAGTGGGCTGTGTAATTTACTAGGAGGTGTGGTAGATGCTGAGACTTACTGGGTTAATACGCTGTGGAGGTGCTGAGGAGCTGATGCCATAGATTTTCTGAGGCCCTTGCCTGGCACTGGTGATTGAGAGTCTTAGCTATTGTCTTCAGGGACTAGAGGGAGGCCTGAGAATGGGGTCACTGAGACAGTGGCATGGTCCTGGTGGGGCATTCTTGTGCAGGCTGTTTTGCACTGCATTTACCAGTGATTTTCTTGTCAGTTTTTTTTTATTTATTTTTTTCTGGAGATGAATTGATTTGGCAGTGGATTGTGAGTGTCTGCCATGGTGGCTACTGCAGGTCATGTTAACTACTCATTGCTTCTTTTTATTTCTGCTGGAAATGCATAACAGGCTGTAGAAACATTCATGAAGTGGCTATGAGCTGAATAAAGTATGTGGTAAACATTTCATCTATATGTGATTGTCAAACATGTTGTTCCAAAACCATGGGCAATAATATGCTATATTTTTTTTTTTGATACAAATCTGGCTTCCCACCAGATTTTGAAACCTGGCAGCAGGGATTTGTTCCCATTCAGCCACAAGCAGAGTCCAAAATTAGCACCACCACTCGAACAAATGAGAGTAAAAATCTACCTTGGTGAATAAAATATATAAGTTCATCTGCCATTGGTTGCTGAAATAGGAGTACTTCACTACAAGCTCTCATCGATGCAACATACAAGTTGATTGACCACGTTTGATTTTACCATGACTCTGTACCCTGGCAGCAGCATGCAACGTCAATAATTTTATCACAATTATTTCACTGGCCTTCACTGTCCACTGTCCTTTATCTTTTTGCGCTAACCGCAGAGCGAGTCTGCAAGTATGTGGCCACATATTGCCGGAGTAGATCAACCTAAAAGGAATAATGAATAGCACAGCGGAGGTACGGTAAAATAAAATTTACTGAGAAGTGCCGCTATACAGATGAGTGGGTGAGGAGAGATTTGCTTTTTTCTGACATCGTATCTTATGTAGTTTTGTGGCCGGTTGAAAACTATTTTCTCTGGTAATTTTTTCTGTTGCCCAGCCATTGGCAGAGAGATGAAAAACATAACTTTGAACCCTGGCCACAACATTAGTGAGGTCAGCTACTGATGTTGGCGCTCCAATTCATCCACACCAAACTGGGAAAACCATTTCTTTATGGACCTGGCTTTGTGCACTGGGCCATTGTCATGTTGAAAGATTATTTCATATGTAATGGCACAGCATAAAGTTGAACAGTACATTCTGTAGCACGAGCAAGCATATAAAATTATGCTCTAACATAAAGGTCACTGCTGTTTGTAAAAATGATGGGAGTCGATGCGTTATGTGACCCATATGGCCCCAGTAGGTTTCTCTTGCCAAGGCTTATTCAGGGAGAAGTGGAGTAGCTAGCGTATGAAAGAATCATAAAGAAGCTATAATTATAAAACTATCTCAGAGTGCTATGATACGGGAGACTGACCAGGTGTTTTATCTTTGCTGTCAGGGAAATGACTCGCGCACTATTGAAAGTGTGAGTGAAAAGCTGTTGAGTATTTTCTTAAAGGCTTTTACATGTTTGTGTTCCCGTGTCGGTGCAGACGCACTCGAGGTCTTGTTTCATGTTGGCATCCCTGTGGCTGAAGTCACCTCGGCCAGATGACATGAGAAAAAGTGAGCAATGCTGATGACCAAATGTTGCTTTACAAGAAGAAGAACCAAGAGTAAGAACGTTTCACTCAAAAAAACCTCTGAATATCTACAACTGAACTCTACTTACCTATATAAAGTTCACAGGGAATAATAGATTACAGTAAAATTTTGTTACTTACATTTGCTGTTTGTTCCCTATAAGATGAGATGAGATGAGTTGTCTCATCCACTGCCTCCGATAGTGAAGCTTAAAGAAACAGCTGCTCTTTATCATATGTGGGAAAGGTAACCAGACATGCATTTGCCAAATCAACCAGTTAGTCACCATCCTTTTTTTAAAAAAAATATTTTTTCCCCTGCAAAACTAATTTCTGTAGTAACACTTCTAATAACGTATAAGCCATTAGCACCGCTATAGGCACTTTTTATGTTTGTCTCAATCTCAGCTTGTTTTAAATTTGTCATAATGTCAAGTTCCAACTCCATTCTTCTGTTTTGGACTGACATTAAATTGTCCATGTCCTGTCCAATGCAAGAGTGCCCGCCATCTCCTTTCAACTTATGAGTCAACTCAGCCACATCTGCATTCCTATCATCGTCCATCGCCCTGCACTCACCCAGATGGGGTGCCATTGTGGGAATTTGTGTGGGAGCCCAGAGGGGGCTTGTTGTTGGGGTGTGACTAAACAATAAATCACATTATATACCAATGACAGCGAGCAGACCGATTGGTATAGACTCGCACCTGTAGTATAAAACTCCAGGTGCAGAGAGTAAATAAAGTAAGTATAAATGAAAAGATTTTGATAAAGTTTAGAGGGGTTTGTCTAATCACTGGTCTGCTTCACTTGAAACTTTAATGACCATGTGTACGCAGTTGTGTGTGTGTATAAATGTCTGATGCCTTCTGCAGTATGACGAGCACAGAAGGCAAATGCGTAATTTCACATAGAGAAAAGTGCTTAAGGGAGAGATTATACTCACCCCGATATGTGTACTGTAATGTAGCCCTTGAGTATAATCTATCTCTCAAGCCAATTCTTCTGGGTTTCTTTACTGTCTTGATGGAAACCATAGCTCGATCTTCTTTATAAACAAGCATTTGGTGTATATAAAAGATGACGGGGGGGAAAACAACAAGAAGCTGAACTAGTTCACCAAAGCCAACCCATCTCAACACTTCTCTCATTGATCCATCTATAAATTCTTAATGAAAACTGTCCTCATTGTTGCTCTTCTCCCACTTCTCTGATGTTCGTTTTCCTTCTCCCGCTGTATCTTCCAGATCTCCGCCTATCTCTGGCTTCCTGGACGACTATGCCTTCATCATTTGTGGCCTTCTGGACCTGTATGAGGCCACCCTGCAGACGGAGTGTTTGCGGCGGGCCGAGGAGCTGCAGCTCAGGCAGGACGAGCTGTTCTGGGATGACCAGGGCGGAGGCTACTTCTGCAGCGACCCCAGTGACGGCACCGTACTGCTGCAACTCAAAGAGGGTGAGGGACCGATACATGATTAGATATCGCCAGTCTAAACATACTTTTCCCCCTGACACTAATTGTATCAACTTCTCAGGTACTGAATTTTGACAGCCAGCTCTTTGTGAGACAGACATTATGTGAGAGGCCTGACACATGCCACAGTCTGGCCAACTAGTGAAATGACATATTATTGACACAGTCATCAATCATATTTACTTTGCCTACAGTGATTTTTGTTTGTTTTTCTTGTATTGTTACATTCAACAAACTATTCAGAATGTATCATGGTTTCTATTAACTTTCTGCAGGTTTTGCCAATTGGCTATGCTAAAATCACACATCACGATCATTTATCATGTCATAGTCATCATATGAACAAGATTACAGCCATGCTAGCGACTCTGAGGCTGCACTTGGGTACAAAGGTGCTTTGAGCTAAATGCTCAACACATCATGCTAACATGTGCACAATAACAATGCTAAAAGGCAGCTGTTTAGCAAATATAATGTTTACCATGTTCACGTCTCACTTTAGTACCTGAGCATGCTGATATTTGCTAATCAGCACAAAGTATAGCTGAGGCTGATGGGAACGTCATTAGTTATGCAGAGAGTCCGATAAAAACTAAAGCTTTGGACAAATTAAACTTGAATGTTCGCATCAAATCTTTTGCCAATCCATCCAATAGCTACTGAGATATTTGGCTCAAAACAACATCATGGTGGTGCTGGAGAAAAAACCAAGGGATCACCATAGTCACCAAGCCTCATCCTCTGGAGGCCAGGAACAGCTGCACAGAGTTTCATGGCAATCCATCCAATAGTTGTTGGGATATTTCAGTCTGGACCAAAGTGTTTGACTGACATTACCAGAAAATAAATAAGGTATTGATGCTGCTGCTGGCTGTGGCTCAAATATGTTGAGAGATGCAGGGAAGGATTGATGTTGATGGACAGGTGAAGGATTAATAGTACTACTGCAGCATACCTCTGTGGCTTAGACAAGTTCAAGGATGGATAGCTCAGACTGATGAATAAATACAGGGCCTGTGGCCTGCAGGTACTGCAGACAGATAGCTAATATCAACGCATGTCCACAATTTGATCCTAGCTGAAGGAACAAAAGAAGCATAATTGGATGGCTGTAATTTATTTCAACAAAACAAAATGCTAACTGATGGGTGTAACCGCTCATTCATTCATTTATTCATCCATCTCTTTCTCTCCTGCTTATGTATGCCTTTCACCTTATCGATTGATCCAGAGCGTAACAAGATTGGAAGCTTATGCTTGAATATTATGCTGCAAGTTTCGCTCCATTGCTTGACTTTAAACACGGGAGAGGAGGAAGGCAAAGATGGATGGATGAATAGGTAGAGGATAAAAGACGGGAGCAGAGGAATATTGACTTCCCCCATTTACTTCCAGTGACGTGCAGCCGTCTCTCACTCAAGTTGATCTTCTCCGCCATGAAAGCACTGAAAGACTGATGCTCAGATTCTCCACCACTTTGATCACCAGCCCTGTCAAATCGGTTTCCATTCTGTCTTAGTCCGTCTGACAGATTGAAACAGCACGCCCAGTGTATAGTCGGAATCTGAAATCCACTTTCTGCCTCTGCGTCTTCTCATCTCCCTTGCATATTAACTTCTCCCTGAATCTTTTTTTTTTTTTTTAACTCACTGCATTTTGCTTCTTTGTGTCCTTCGCGGCCTTCACACCTTGACTTTCAGCTCAGGTATAAACTAAGCCATTGGCATAAATAAAATAACTCTAAAAAGCTTAATCTTGCAGAGACACAGAGACATTCAAAATTATTTCATTTTTTTTGTTTATAATCATTGGACAAGTGTCTGGAGAACAATTTCACTCCTTTTGATATCTTTCTGCAAAGTCTTTCTGCAAAATGACATACTCATTTTTCTCCATTGCAGTTAAATTTTGGAGATTCTTTTTAATCTTTTATTTTTTTACAGAGGCGTGGCACTTGTGTCAGTTGTAATCATAGAATTAACAAAAACATTGGATTGTCACCAAAGTATCTTGGTTTTAGCCACATTAGCAGAATGGATCAGCGGATGGCAGTATCGATTAGACTGTTGCTCACTGGTCCACCACAATACCTCCTACCTAATATCGGATGTATCGCCATGAAAATTTGTACAGACATTCGTGTTCTCCTCAGGATGAATTGTAATACCTTTGGTAATTGCTTATTTTTTTCTCTCTAGCTTTTTAATTGGTCCAATACTTTGGTTTATGACTAAATACCTGCAGAACAAATCACTTTCCCATCAGCCTCAACTGTATTTCTGTTCTGCCATTCCTTGTTACTATTTATATACTTAACCTGTTGTCATTTCTAATCAGCGTAATATCTGTCTTATAATTTTGGGCTGGCAATAGGCTGGCCTTCTTTTCATCATGATGGCTCTCATACTGCGATTTTTCTCTTTTTTTCTTTCCTTTATTTTATTTTTCTGTGTTTTCTGAGTCCTGCATCCAGGCAAAGGGATTACATCTGTTTCACCCACTTGTCCTCAAAGGTGCATAAATCCATACGTGGTAGTAGTATTCCAAAATGTACTTCATGATTCACCACGCCATCTTGCCATTACTTTCTATGCTCCAGTCTGCAACGTTCGGAAACCTGCCAGTTTACACCAATGCGCCTAGACCAGACAGTGTATTGTTACCATAGTGAGGACTCGTAGTATGTGTGTTTTATCTGCCAGTTCTTCACGATTTTTTGGAGCTTTATATAAATGAGGGTAGTGACAGTGAGTTACTTGCTACAGTTGCATTTCTAGTATTGATTGTTTGTGTGATATTGTTACAAACTCGTTTTTGAGTTTGTAATTGACCTCCAGAGGTTGAGACTTCTTGAGCTGTTCATTTGGTCGCCTTAAGTGTGGCACATGTGAAACGGGCACTAAGCTAGCCTTCATGTGTTTTACAATTAACCTCTGCATAAGCCAAAAAAGAAAGAATCCATCTAAACTGAGAATTCTATTTGGAAAATTATCAGTTTTATGTTCTAGGTGCCACGGCTCTATATTTTACAGACTGACGCACACGCCTATGATGGGTAGCTTGGTGCGAATAGTTCAGACACGAGCAAGATACCACAGACGGGTGGGGAGACCGGGAAAAAGCTAATAGTTATTCTGGTTGAGAGCTGTTGACAGATTAGAGAAGAGGGTTTCTTGTATGTGTGTGTGTGGGGATGCTTGTCCCAGCGCCGTCACACCTGCGTCTGAGTGTGTTTATCGGAGCTGACGCGTGAGAAGGTTCTCATCTGAGAGGATTGACTGCCATTATGGTGGCAACGCCGTGTAGAGTTGAAACCCATTAGTGACGCTACGGCGGCTGCCGTGTGGACGCCTGTCCCAGCAGTGTAGCCTGTCACCGTAAGACGGATTACCCCACCACACTGCCACTCTACGTTTTACAGCCCTGCCAGACTCCTCTGTGTGTATTTATTGTTGAGAAGTAAGGTTACAGTTGTATACAATATCTAGGCCTAACTTTCACAGACAGACAGACGGCTTGATTCTGGCAACTTGTTTTACCTGTATTTTAAAAGAATAGAAATAATAATCAGTTGTGCTTGTTAAAATCTTCTCGTGTCTTGTGGCGAGAATGCACTTTCCGTAACATTGTACTTGACAAAGGTCTAAGTGTTGTTTTATGGAACTCCAACATAAAGTATTATTGAGCCAGAAATTATTATTATGAATGTGTTTCATCATTCATTATCATAATACATAAATTATATTAGATATTCTGTTCATTTCATTATAGTCATTTTATTTCAGGCATTTTATTTAATTTATATAAAACCCTGCTATGAAAATAAGGATGATTGTTCAGTTTATTCATGTTATTATTTTTTTCATTATTTATTTATTTAATATTGAACCCTTTGGATCTTCATAGTGTGTTAATGCACTGTGTGTGTGTTTCTGGGCAATTCTGTCACTGCTTTGTGTGACTTTCCTAAGTGTGTTTTGTCAAGGCTGTGTATGTAAGTGACCTCCTTCCATGGGGCTCTTTAAGAGGAGAAATGTGTGAAATGGGGAAAGTGGACAGACTCGTTTGCTCAACCTGTGTGTGTGTGTGTGTGTTGAAGCTTCCTTGCCACGGGGCTCAGGGAGAGCTGAAATATACTGCAGGATACAATCAAATTGTTTCTGCAGTTCAGTCATGCATGGGCGTCCACGTGCATCTTGTCATAAAATAAAATAAAAAATGTGTAGAGTTGTGTGTGTGTGCGCACGTGCAAGGGAGGGGGATGTTTGCTATTTTTAGCTTTTGGCCTAAAATCTTACCAAATCTTACAATCTCACACACACACACTCGCGCACACACACACAGGTATGCACACTCGCACATTCATAGACGCAGGCATCAGAGCCTTGCTGGGAAGCAGACATGCCGCGAGGTCGGATTGTGTGAAGATCACCTCCAGGCTCTCATTGATAAGAGATAAGGACCAATCACTTAACAGGGCTAAGTCATGAGGTCATCTGTTCGTCCCATCACATTGCACCTTCGCGTTAATGGTTGTGTACTGGGGAAGCCATGGGAACGTACAGATAAACACGTCTGTATTTTAACTTGGCTTGACAAATTGTAACAGGAAGCCATAAACATTGTGTATATTGAGTTGAGTTTATGTGCATTTTCTCAGACTGAATGGAAATATACTGTAGCCCAGAGGATTTAAAAATGGAAGGCCTCCCGGGGGGCTCCAAACTGTTTCAAGGGAGGTTACAGTAGCTATCACAAGGAGATCACATAGAATAGCCTAAATGTGTGTGATTTGGTTAAAGAGACAGTCAAAAACTAATAAATGCCTTTTTTATGTATTAGGTGTAATCTGAAGTTGTGTCAAACAGCAATATTAGGATATCTTAGCTCAGTTGTTGAGTGTCTGTGGGGTCAAATAACATAACCATGATAAAAATACAATTGATGTACAGACAGTTATTCAATATTTATATTTTGATTCGGTATTTGCAGGCATTAACACTGTGAAACCTACTAGATGCAGTATTGTTTGCAGCACACTATACTTCTCAGCCTAAGACTATAATTGTTGAAGCCCTCTTAAAAAAACAACTTTGCATCTTTATACGTGTCTCTTTCAGATCAGGACGGCGCCGAGCCCAGCGCTAACTCGGTGTCCGCGTCCAACCTGCTGCGTCTGTCCCACTACACTGGAAGGCAGGAGTGGCTCCAGAGGTCCCAACAGCTGCTGGCAGCGTTCTCCGAGCGTCTCACCAGGGTCCCCATAGCACTGCCCGAAATGGCCCGGGCTCTCATGGCCCAGCACTACACGCTTAAACAGGTTATTCTTACACCCGCACACACATGTGGACTGATGGGTCCATGCTCGTTTAGGCACCCTGTGTACTCTGTGTTCATGCCTCAGGCCTGCAGGTCCTTCAAGTTTTAGCATTTTGAGTGTTTTAATGGATGAGTAGGATATAAATTAAAACTTTGTTGCTAATTATTTAAGCATCTAGTCAGCTGGTTTGCTAAAACCGTTTACAAAACAGTTTTTTGTGGATTTTCCTCGGGCAGTGTTCCAATATTCCAATTGTAAACGCCTAATCATTATACTGTTAACAGTATTCAAAGTCAGGAAGTCACATACTTCTGATGAGGAGTAAGCATAATATGAAGGCTGTAAATTATATATTTGGTCACATTCTGCATCATCACAAGGTGAAATAATTTGCATTATATCATTTATAATGTATTCTATTTGTACTGCAGTTGCTACATCTCAATTTATCCTTATACTATGACATGAGATTGAGGAAAAACCTCCACTTGCAAAGGTCTCTCCTTAAACAAGAAGCTAACGTGTTGCTACACGTTGTTTACCTCGGTACCTAAAATGGGTGATCTGAGGACAGCGGCTCAGTTTCAGCTCCCTGCATACATTTACACTTAATCCCTGGACACACAAAATCGTTCCCCATTTATTATTATTATTATTATTTTATTTTTATTTTTTTACAGCTGTCATGTATTTAATTGGATATTTGAGCTGTTGGGCCTCAGTTATATAATCAGTTTTGAAATATGAACAGCTTGATTTAGCCTGAAACCATTGAAACCTGCATACTAGCAGAGCGCAGCAGGAGTTACCCCGGTCGCCCTAAAGACGCCTTTTCACATGAAGGCATGTGCTGTATTATCGAAGGAACAGAGAAGGAAAAAATAAAGGTGGGGGATAGTTAGCCTTGTGTCGGTCACGTATGACCCGTGGAGGATGAGTTGGGGCTACAGGGCGAGGGTAACGAGCTCGGGGGGCTAGGTGAGAAAACACCAGCCTCCCTTATTACTGCTGCTGCTCTCCCCTCCTCTCACGGGTCACCTTTCCCCGCTTATTTCACTCTCTCCACACTCTTTCATCTCTTTATCTCTCTGTCCTCTCCCTTCTTCCCTTCCCTTTTTTTCAGATTGTGATCTGTGGCCAGAGGTTTGCCCCGGACACCACAGGTCTGCTAGAAGCAGTCAACTCCCTCTTTCTACCACATAAGGTAAGTGTGTGTGAAAGAGCGATGCATCATCTTGGCAAACTTGCATGTCAGATATGTCCGCACATAGACATGTGCTGGTTTACTCCAGCAGCAGCACCTTCACAGTGGCAACAGATTCAAGGTAACTTTTGAAACATGCACACACAAAAACGCAGACTTGCACAGATGCAGAGGGGGAACCAACCAACAGCAGTGCCTGGGGGTGTTGGCTGGTTTAAGTGTGGTTTCTTTAAAGGTCAGCCTGAGCTCCTCTCCTCGTCCCTGCTATCTCTAATCAGACATTAGCTGACCTTAAAGTGCTTTCTTAACATCTAGATGAATAGTGGGTCTAAATCTTAACTCTGCAGTGCGTTGGCGAGTATTCCTGCCAGCACTGACGCAAGCTGTTTGTTATGAATTGGACAGCTGTCAGTCTGAGTCAGACTGACATTCAGTGTGGATAGCCAACCCTGTCATATTTATGTTTCCTATTGCCACATTTCTCAGACCTTTCAGCCTTGAAGAGAATTCTTTGTTTCTCGTAGTTTTAGAGGAATAATTTTGGGAAATTGGCTTATTTATATTTCTTGCTAAGAGTAGGATTAAAAGATCAATTCCACTCTCATGTCAGTCTGTTACGTACGAGGATAATGCCAGCAGGCATGCAGACTGGGAGCACGACTCCGGCCGAGACATAGTCCTGCGTGCGACCTCCCGTAAAATCACAGCTTCTCTTCTTTTTTTAAACTTTGGTTTTTACGGTACGGATTAAACAAATGAGACATAACATGTTAATTATGCCTTTAATGTTTTTAACAAGCTTGTTTGATAGTTTTCTAGTTAACCATGGCACTTTCTTCACCTGTATTTATTTTTGAACACCTTTTCTACATTGTTGAATCCACCTGTAGTTGATATTGACTACATTTTAGCTTTATCTTTTTGTTTGGTTGGTCTGCAAAATGCATTGTTTCCTTGATGCTGATTCTTTATCCAAGACGCATGCAGTGTAATTGAGATTTGGACTTTTCATGTCCTTTATCGACAGTTCTGTCTGTACCCGCTGTGAGGGATGAGGATGAGAGTACCATCCAGAGTAAACTAGATTCATCAATGTTTGATGTTTTTGCTTTTCTTGTCACTCTTGTGGAACCTTTACATGCTGATTGAGTAACTAAACAATACACACACACACACATCGTCACGATTCTGATTGTGTATGGCTGCTCACCGAGCTTGTATTCCACCAGCCTGTAAGCGAAATTACATCAGTAAATTACAGCAGTGATTGTCCATCTCTCTCTCTCACTCACTCTCTCTCTCTCACACACACACACACACACACACACACACACACACACACACTCAACAAGGCCCTATTGAAATATAAATGAGTTCTGCAGTATCAGGCGGTGGCTGCAGTAACATCAGGCTATTCCAAATCCCTGCAGAGAGACAGAGACGAAAAAGCGAACCAGATTGAGCCATTATCAGGATGGATCTATTATTAAGGGTGATGTACGTTACGTACTATCACCCTCAGCCAGCATCAGCCGCATGCTGGGCCTAGTTACTGTCACGTTAATCACGTGGGAGGGATTTTCTGCTGGGGGGGCTGTCGTAGTATAAGTCTTACAAGTGGTTGGAAAGGGTCTCAAGTTTTTTTTTCTTCTTCTTGGATTTCTGGTGCAAATATGAGATTACGTGGACGTGTGAAAATGCTACAAACCTACTGTAAGTTAAAGCATCGAGGAAATAAAGGAAGTAAGAAGAAGTATGTTATTAAATCTGTAGTTTCACTAAAACATTAAATCTAAGATAATTTCACCAGTTTTATTGCTGTTAAATTTTGTAATGCGTAGTGCAAAAGACCCTTTTCATAGGTGAATATAATTTCTTTTATCTAATGTCCATTTAAAGTGAAACATTTCTTAGCTATAATTGCAAACCTTTTCAGTCTTATTAACAAAATCCAATTTGCTCAGTCCCCACGGCTGCTAATGAGTGCAGTAATGGTAGAGCTGAGGACACAAGAGGAATGGAGTTTTAAAGGCCGCGTACAGTGAGGGATGAGAAGAGACTTGATAGTGACCAGAGAAAGACACTGATCTTCACCACTGGGACCAATGAGACGGAGATACACACTGAAACTAGAGCGAAGAGTCAAGAGGGGAACAACTTTTATTTATTATTTAAAACAGAGGCAAAGGTTAAACAAACCAAAAAGACACTTCTTGACATGTCTCTGAGAGTGACAGTTCTAATGAACGTTCATTGTTTGTTTGTGTGTGTGAGCGCGCACGCGCAGATGTTGTGAGAACAGTCAGCCATTAGTGGCAGTAGCAACTATCTTGGCTGGGCTAAGATGTGATGATCCAGCATAACACTAAACACAAACACAAACACACACACACACACTCATTCATGGGGATGAGACACAACCCTCCCAGAGGAACAGCACCACTAGCCTGCAACAGCTGTGAGGCAGGCACACACACACACACACACACTAGCAGACACACACCTTTTCGGGTACAGTATGCCCACAAGCATACACCCAAATAGCAACAGGTGCAACACATAAACATACTCGGGTGCACAGACACGCATTCACCATTCCCTGAGAGCAGCAGGAAAAAAAAAAATACCATTAGATATTGGAGAAGATTAACTGGAAGAGAAGCAATTAGACTGGAAGATCAAAATCAGTATGAGAAAGATAAAGGATCAAGTGTATGATGGATTCAAGAGTGCGGGTCATGCAAGTACTGCGGTTGGGAGGAGATGGAGATGCATTAGGTAGCTATAGGTAGCTATGAGCAGAGAACATGTCCAATTTAAATCCAATTACTCCTCGCCAGGGAAAGGCGAGGCCGTCGTGGTCTAATTACGCTGAATGAGATGCTCCGATCCTGCCTGATGCTAATCTAAACCCAGAGAAATTCACTCCATTTCATTTATTTACTATTTAAATTCACCATGGGACTCTGCGCTACTCAGCTCACCCCAGCACTCGGAGCATCTGCCGCACGTTTTGGTTGTTGAAACATCGCTCTTGATTGTAATTGCCGCAATAAATTGTGGATAATTTTTCTATTACACAGGAATACGGCTTGATTAGAGTTGGGTCGTGGTTCGTTGATTGAAGAGGCAACAAAATTGCAAGAGGAGGGAACACAAATAGAGTCTTTCCCCTCTCCTCCCCACACTCCTCCATACCTGCCGTGTGTGTTTCTGATCGTCATGCTCTCGGTCTCCCTTGTTTTGAAGTGTCATAGTGTATGAAAGGTGTCAGAAAAGGGAAACAGTAACACATGTGCACACAGCCAAGTGGCAGACAACACAAAAGCAAATTATCCTTTTGTTCTCTAGTTAGAAATGTTGCTAAACAACAATAAATTAATCTTTTTAGAAGTCAATTTGTATGTAAAACTCCCTTTACCGTTTTATTTTTAAATGAATGAATGCTACATGACTTACGCTGGTCTTAATTTGTCAGGTTAGACTGGTCTAATTGCATTCCAACTGGTCTGTTGCATACATTTTAACTGACTCAATTTGAGGAAGAAAAGTTCCACCTCTCCCCCTGGCTAAACCTGCGGTGAGTGCTTTGTTGTCATGGCAACAGTCTGTTACAACGTCAGAAGACACAAAGACGTATTGATCGTATATACAGTAACACTGTCAGCCATTAGGCTATGTTACAAATGACAGAATGAGTGTTGTTTATGTGGTATTTAATTAACACGCAGAGGTAATTCATGATGTTACCTGTGGTGCTGTTGTCGGTCATTGACAGCAGAGATGCATGAGGTGTTACCGGGGCGATCGCTGGGGATTAAGGCAGCGATGTGTTGATCATGGTTTTCTCGCTGTACTCCAACACATTTGATTTGAAGTGAAGCCATGTCTACTCGGCTCTGACTTTTAGCTCTAAAGGTGTTTTTGAAGGTGGACTCGAAGCCCTTTTTATAAGTTGGCCCCCTAATTAGGACATTAGGCTTTTTGTTTTTTTTTACAGAAGACATTTTGACATGGGATGGTAAGAAAAGCACATGTGTTCATTCCAATCCTGAAAAACAGCATTATGTTCTCAAAACCCTCATATTTTCTTTCTAGTTTTCTCCTTTTTCTTTATTGGCGTCTTGTGGAACACATTTACACAAAATGGAAACCATCCAGCATTATGCATAATGATTTACATTAATAGAACACCTTTCTCTGTGTTCCCAGGGTTGTTCTGGTAATAAAGCAACAAAGCATCTTGGCAGAAGTGCTGACAGTGGTTCAAAGTATGAATTCCTGTCAGTGCAAGATTTACATGTGTAGTCTTTTATGAGTTGAGTAGTGTTTTACAAGGACTATAAGTCGAATAGTGAATTCCCATTGTTGTTAGACCCGAAAGGCTTGTGTCAGTTTGGCTTATTAATCAGTCTCAACTGTGCTTTTACCCCAAACATCTATCGACGTCTGTGTTACACGATTAGAGTCGGGCAGTCATAGAGAGCAGGTAGTTTTGCGGGCTCTCCCTGGAGTACACTTTGGTAAGGAAATGGAGTGGAAGTGATCGGGGAAGGTTTCTGAGGCAAGTGTTAAGGAGGGACCACAAGATGCTGGTGTTAGTGGAAGATGCTTGGAGCAGTAGGTGTTACAGGGATTTTGTAGGATTTAAGAAACAAGATGAAAGACTTCCTGGCGGGAGATGAGCGTAGACAAGAACCCCATTTATTCATGTGTCCATGCCCTTCTACGTCTTTCCAGATCCCATTTCCTAGAGAGGAGAGAGGGTTCTTTTTGAAAGCATCTGTGGAGGGAAATGGCTGCGAATCCCTAACAAGACCTCGGAGACATGGAGAAGAGTCAGCGGGGTCGCAGAGGAAGGGAAGGGTGGAGACGGGTGAAGATGGAGAGCCTAGCCACAGGCTAACTGGCATTGGTAACAGCTCAGTGGAGAGGAGGATTAGAGCTATTCTCACAGTCCTTCTCTATGACCTTTGACCTCCCTCACTTCAGTCTGCTGCCTCGTTACCCCCTCTACTCCTGCCTCCCCTCTATCACAATCCCCCTGTTATCCCATCAATGGCTGCATGTGTGCGTATTTGTCCCTACGTAGCGGTGTGTTGTACGAACTGATTTGATTTTCCTGTTCTCTGTAAATGACCTGCAAAGTCCAATAGCCAGAGAGCAGAACCCAGGTTGATTGACAGCTGTGGGGAAAGGTCCCAGATGGTTCCCGCCACAGGAAAGTACTTTCCAGGCAGGTTGTAATGCCTTCAGATAGCCAATCATCCTCTTCCTCCTGCTCTTTCTCTTAGTTTGCACGCCATCATGCTTTAAAAGTCCATTTCACATAAAATGTATCTCACTCCATTCTTTTTAGATTTGTTAATCTGAAGTTTTACACATCTCTCCATTTAGTGGTTTTCTTTCCTCATCCTCCCATCTAGTAATTCCACCATGTGCCGGTACATCCATAAAGCTATGGGGGAGAGGTGCGTGTGCACTCAGCATCCAGCCGAGAGTGGACAGCTTTAGTGGTGTTGGTGGAGATAATCCTCCCCTGTGCTTGTATCTTGTCTGTATGCCTGCTGCAGTCATGCTTGATGCTCCATGCTTATCCATATCTTAGTTTGGTAAATAAAACCCATGCTGACCAGATAAGACGTCTGTGTGTACACACACACAGTTGCAGATGTCTCTTTATCTCCATAAGCTGTGAATGTTTTCCTCTGATATAATCAGGGAGTTAGTGGGGCTTAACATAGTCGTCCTATGTTTAGTTTCTCCATTGTTTGATTTGTGACAGAGGGTTTTCCTCAGGCTGCAGACAAACAGGGGACTTGCTTTTATTTTGGTAAATGTTGAGTTAATGATGGATGTGGATTTTCAAAAAAACTCAACCTGAATGCAGTTTTGTCTTACAGTCGCTTCCTCTCTCGTCTTCTCATCCTTCTGTCAGTTTAGTCCTCCCACTGTAAATTAAGCACAATTCACTTACTGGATCATTGTGCTGTCATATGTCTGTGTACATAATACATTGCTGTAGCATGAAATGAGATGCGGGCACAGATGACCCCACAGTGTGACATTAAGATTCAATTTGTCTGCACGTGCCCAGGTTTACGGTTTCCTCCTGATGAGTTGGAAAGAAAGCAGAAAAAGAAATGATTTACCTTATTTCCCATTCAGACCTGCTGTGTGGCCGAGAGCTAATGAAACACCTCTTATGGAGTCCAGCAATCTTTTAATCTCGCACATACAGACGTCGCTAGTGGGTCATTACTGTTCATCTCCCTTTCAGCAGCATGACCTTAACTGTAAAACTATGGCCACCTGAAGCAGGAGCCAAGGTCTGTGGCAAGAAATTGATTAACTAATGTATTTTCAGTCCATCTAAATGATCTTTTCAAACCTATGACCATTATTTATGTATTTATTTGTATTTTTGAGCAGTAAGTGATAATTTTTATTTTTTTTAAAACAGTTAGGCCGCAGAGTCGGACCGCTACAGGGTTTTTGAGGCTGATGCAGGTATCGATACGCAGTAATGAGCCAGCCTCCTTTCAATAGTGGCACTGTACTACGGTGTAGGCACCTCACAGGGATAAATGCCAGTACTATTCCCCAGAACAGTTGGAACTGAAGTCAAATGATTTGGATTTGAAGTCGAACTAAAATTTGAATTGTCCTCACTTTTTTTAGTTAAGGAAATTTAAACTACAACCATCAATGATACTGCAGGACTTTGGGGCTTTTTGGGCTGAAGACGTGACATTTTCTTAAAATCGTCTGTCCGTGTCCTCATAACATAACGCTCATATGTCAGATTTGATCTCCGTAGCATTTTTACCTTGACATGATTTTTATGCCTTCAGCAAATGAGAATTCCCTTTCATCTTAAATGCAACACAAGCTGATGAAGTATGTCGCGGGTGTCAGGGCCTGATCGAGGGGAGAGGCGGTAAATTCAGCGGAGACACCAAAAGCGTCCTCGCATGTCACTGCAGACGCTGGTGATTTAGTAGAGAGGGTCCTGTAGAGACTGTCAGCATCTGAAAACTGATGCTCAGCGTGACAAAGGACAGAGCACAGCACCGGAACAGGCTCGCCCACTCACTCCCGCTCAGGTCGGAAGACGCACAAGCGAGCGTGTGTGTCAGAGTGTGTATGTTTTGTATTTTTTGTTAGGTCTCAATGAAAGTGTTTGAAATTGCACATAAGAAGGATATTTGACATTTAAAATAGTAACCTATTTGGCCTTTTTATGCAACTTGGTTTGGTTTAGTAGTTTTTTTTCTTTTTTTTCTCTTTTCAGTGGAAGACAAAATATCAGACAAAAGGCTAAACAGCAAAACAGTTCCTCAAACGTGCAGAAATGAAAAGTAATAATAAGATAATGCACTCAGTTTTGTTTATGATACTTTGAGTCTAGCAATAAGATGAATTGAAGAATATGGCTTGTATTACAGTTGGGTTGTAATCTGCATTTAGTACGGTTGAGCAATATCATCATATATACCATGAAACGATATCAATGTATCTACAGAGGTTTTGCCATGCAGTTTATTCTACTGTAGCTAACTAGCTTAATATCTCTGGGTGTATTGCATCATTGTAGATAATATTCTCGATTTTCTTTCATCAACATGTTAAAGTTTCGTGTTTTATCGGGCATCGAATTCACTGCATTTGGAAAAGAAAACAAGATGTTCACTTGTGGTTATTGCATCTATAAACAGTTTCTCAGTTGATTTTCCAGGAAAAGTGGCTATATCGTGTCCATATTGTAATACTGTGGTAGAGGAATTTCTCTTAAGATCGCAACTTCAGGAATTCAGACAAAATTATTCTTCTATTCTGTCAAATGTTTGCTGACTTAACTTCCACCTCCTGTCAATGACCGAATCCCTTTAGACGTGTATGTTGAAGGCCAGCGTATTTGGAAAGTTAATTGAACTTCGGCTACGAAACTTAGCAAAAAATCAGCAGTGTGTGCACGGCTGCGGCTCACACAGCTGCCTGAACCTATCTGGCGGCGTTGAAAGTTTTTATTTATTTATTTATTTTTAGTTTAAAACATAAATGTTCAGCTGGGCTGAAATGTGGTGACTGCAGAGCCTGTAGCATGTCATTCACATTAATTGTCAAAACCATTCAATCTGCCTTTGTGTCTTACATTCCTTTAGTTTCTTGGCCCTCCTTCCCTCCTTTCAGTCTGCCAAATTTTCTTCCGCAGTGTTCTCACCTCACCGTCCTCCACTTCCTCTCTGTCCTGGTGGTGAATATTCAGTTGAGAGAAATTAAGCTGCTGGCGAAGTTGAGTCTCTTTCTGTCCTGGGGCAGCAATCCAGATGTCTGGTTGTTATGATGAACGATGGTGGATGTGTGTGAGTGTGAGTGACAAAACAAAGTGAGAGGGATGGAGGAAGTAAATCTCCTCGCTATTTTGCAGCCACCGTCGTCACTCTTCCTCATCTCAGCGGCTAACAAAAGTGTGTTTGGTGTGTTGACTCTTTTTCATTGGCTCTAACGCGCGGATAGTGGTCGGCCCCTGAGTTGTGCGCATGCTAGCTAGGGTTAGAAACTGAGGAGAGAGAAAACGCAATAAAATAGTTCCTGAAGACGTTTGTGTGTTCCTGTCAATGCAGGTACACTGTGTTCTTTAAAGTGTCTGAGCTCGACTGGTTTGGCAGAGTGAGAGAGGAAGAGTGGGAGGGAGCTGTCGGTGTAGGGACATTTACCGGGTGGGAGTTGTGTGTCTGTCTGTGTGTGTTTCAGGGTTGCCCAGTGTATGAAGGGATTAACCCTGTGGGAGTTTGACTGTAGCCAACAGTGCTGTCTGCTAAAGCTTCTGACACACACACTCGTCCTGTCCAGTCCCCAGCGGTATGCGAAGACAGTGTTGTTGTGACACAGACGGACTACAGCGTGACCTTAAAGTAGCGGGCGTGCGGCTTGATGTGGTCTGGCTCAGTGGGGGGTGGGGGGGGGGGCTGAACGAAGCTGACAAGCGAAATTAAGAGTCAAGGCAGAGAGGAAAAGGTTGGGCTTGGCAGGGAAATCCTCCTCCTGTCTCCATAGCAACGGTCACACCATTATGACCATATTCCATCACACTCCTTTCCAGTCCTCCCCTGTGTGAATCCATAGTTTCCACTCTGAGCTGTGTCCAACAGGTGTTCCAGTATCACTGTAGAGAATAAGATGCAATAAAGCATCACTTCATCATCCACTAAGGAGGAATGTTATTTTCCTTGCAGCACATTTAGTAATGGAGACATAAAGACCTCACCGCTGCGGAGACGGCCTTCAATGGCAGGAGACGGGTAGCGTCATCCATTGATAGTTTCTTGGCATCGGAAGTGCAGATGGCTACCGGCACAAACGAGCGTCTAAATGGCTGAGTGGAGCACTTGGGGGGCACATTGAGACGGCTGTTGAATGAGAACATGAGGCTCACTGAGACGGGATGGAGAGGATGCAGACTGTTACGTAATGATGTGGATGAATGCTGGCTGGCAGTCCTACGGGGGACAGAGGAGGAGTGTCTGCTCTAATGGACAATGTTGTCTAATTGCAGATTCATGGTGAAGGCAGGAACACGCGGGGTTACATTAGGGGTACCTGATGCTCCTGTCCCTTTTAGCCTGTACATGGGTACATGGCTTGGACGTGGTCAGCAAACATGAATGCGTCTACAGACATGGTAGCAGCTCTGAGCTCTGAGCACTGATGTTGGCATGCCAGCATACTCCCAATGACAATGGTAGCATGCTGTTGCTTAGTAGGTGTCATGTTTTTCATGGTCACCATCTAAGTTTAGCATGTTAGCAGGCAAAGGATTTGCTTATTAGCACACATGGGTACATTTTGGTTGGTACAAGAACATACTGAGTTTGACACCCAGCACTACTGTGGAGGTTGTTCCTTGTTACAATGTCGTCTTACAAACAGAAATGATGCCATTTTCTGCTAAATTCTCTTGTTTTCCTCTTCTGTTGGTTTTTTTTTTTGTCAGAAATCTTCACACATGCTTTTGATTTGATCCAGTGTCTGAAATATTTGGCGTTTCAGGTGGCACAAAGCTTTAAAAGCATCTATACTGTGCAAGGTGTATTGAAGTGATGGACATTTCCTGTATTGTGTCTAGCTCCGACAATCAATCAAGCCTTCAGTCAGCAGTATTTGTGTACCCTTTAATGCACTTGCAGTCCATCCTACACTGACAAACATGTCAGCCTTCTCTGGCAGAACCACCTGACCCCTCTCCTCATTCTGTCTTTTCGTCTCCTCCTCCTCTCCCTCCTTTTTATCACTTCTGCCTGCGCTCGTTGTTGATGTTGTCATCTCTCGCGGTCCGATGTGAACCAGGGGTGGTGCAGGGCCAGGAGGAAATGACATGTGTTTGACAGGAAGCTGCCTTAGGGACTGACAGGGCAGCCCTCTTTAACTTCGCTCTGTTGCCTGTCCAAGAGCACCGACACACACACACACACACACACACACACACACACACACACACACACACACACAAAAGCAGATACAAAGACAGCTTTAACCACATACAGACATTTGTCAATAGTTTTGTCAATATTTGTCATAATGTGCATATTTAAATATTTGTTTTGGCTGTGAAAGGGCAACACTGGATTTGTAGCAGTGGAGAACCACATATCCATCCACGCACACCATTATCTTTCCTCAATTGTGGGCATGAGACCATAGCAGCTACTGACCTAACATTAAATGTTGTTTTTAGTAAGGTTATTTTGGTTTGTGTGAAAGCTTGTGTGCTGGTATAAAACCTTACGTAGTTGTATTACCAAAAAATAGAAAGTGATCCTTATCAAAATCGTGGTCCGTCCCTCCACTGATCCAAAACGTTTTGAAGGTGTGAATATCAACATGTGTCTTTAGTGACTGGACTGCTGCCATACAGAGTAAAGAAACATCAAACTGACAGTCCAGTCTCTCAGACCGTCTCTGGAGGTAGTCACAAACCCATTTAGCTTATTAAGAGTAAAGTATCAACGCATTGCATCTCCTTTCTACGTATAGCAACTGTGGAAACAGAATATATGCAAATTGGTCAGGCCATACAGCAACAATTGTAGAAAACTAATTTTATCTTATTTCATTTTTCAACAATTCCTTTTTTACCCATTCACCATTTCCAATTTTCCTAATGCTAATATAACGGGACTAAATATAACATACTGCTGTAACATTCTTAATGCGTAACAATGTTGGCTCACAGATGCCATGCTTCTATCTTCATATCATCTCTTCATCTCCACGTTTATGTGTCTTGTTTAAGGACCACAATGGACACCAGTCTCAGACTTTATTGTGATATTAACAATTTGTAGTTTGTAGTGTGTGACTTAATGTCTCTTTTCTCAAAGGTCACATAAACTAATCCAAAAACATCTAATTAGTGTTAGCTAGCTAACATTGTTGAAAAGTTGTTTTTTGTTATATACTCTATTTTATTATCTTAACTGGCAGTTATTTATTTATGTAATCAGTTATATTTTTATTGTATCTTTTGTGCCTTACCGCAGTTTTGGCGCTCAACAATTTGATGTCAAATAAGCAAAATAAGAAGTGTTTATTTATGACATATTAAGCTGACGCCCTTTTTCTTACATTTCTCCCTCCATCACCCCTCCTTCCCCCTCTGGCAGGTCTTGATGCTCCTTGACGACGATGCAGACCGTTTCCTGTGCCAGCGTCTGCCCGTCCTCTCCTCCATGTCCCAGCACGGTGGCGCCGCCACAGCCTACATCTGCCAGGACTTTACCTGTTCTCTTCCTGTCACTGACCCCCAGGAACTACGCAGGCTACTGCTGGATGGGACCATGGAGATGCGGGCAGAATGACGACTGCAGAAATGGACTGAATGAGATTTAACATGGAGGCTGTAATCTTCATAGACTTTGCTCTTCCAATCTGCAGCCCTGGCCTGGCTTATTTTTGCAGTTTTTGCCTAGTGACTCTGGCTTTGCCTAAAACGTCTATACACTACATCTATAGGAATAGTAATGGTTGTTCCAGTACCATGAGGTGTCTGGTGCTTCCGTCCTTCATTCCAGACCTGAAACCCCAGCCTCTTCTTTATTAGCAAGACCAGCAAAGTATTACTTCAAATATCAACTCTAGGCTTTCAGAGACAGTTGTTCAGTGGAGCCATATTGGAATTCAGGTGTTCAAATGTCCTTATAAAGAAATATGCACAGCAGCAGGGGCAGCCCACTGAAAATATGCAGCACTTGTACAAAATGTCCTGGCTTGACTGTTAGCCCAGAAGTAAACTACAGACTCTTAATAGACTATGACCTCAGACCACTTGGATGAATTGGACCGACAGTACTTTACAGCTGAACCAATCTGCCCTATTGTCCACTCCTAGCCCTGTGTACCAGCTCACACATTCATGTTGCATGGATCTGACAGTGGAGACCTGCATGCCTGTGTGTTTGAGGGTATAAAGATTTTAGCAGTTTACAGTGCGTGCATTTGATTTAATTTGTAATAGCGTCACAGTGAACGGACTGCTCTCTTATGATTTTCCGTTTACCAGCTGCTCTCAACCTCGTTAAACGGTCTGTTATCTTGGATGCAAGGTGAGAGGATTCTTCTCCACTGCCTCAGACTCGTGGCTTTTATCTTGAGCTTTAGACACCAACAACACACAGCATGTATACGCACAACCACGGATAATAAAGATATTCTCTTTATGCCATTCCAGTTTCATTTTTTGAATGGATGCTTCTCTTTTGTTTGAAGTTGTCTTGAAACACGGCTTTGTAAGTGGGATCACTCAAACACTATTGAAACAGTTGCTTGATCTAAGATTCAATATTGTTTTTGTTTTTTTAGCTTTAAGACTTCAGGAAAACTAGAATAAATGACACAATATGTTGGATGTTTTTGTGACATTTTTTATGATGTATTCTTTTTTTCTCTCAATCCGAGATGGGGACAACTCCGGCAGGAACGGTGTGAATGTGTCCCAGCAGTCAGTCATTCTCTTCCTTTGTACTACATACATGTATATGCATCACACAGAGTGAGACCCACTGTTGTTGTGTATTCTTTTCTTCATCTGTTTCCCCCCCCCCCAGCAGGCTGGGTGAGGGTAATGCAAACTCTGTGTAACTGTGTTTTAGCGAGAAGGGGCACATGGGAGTGTGTGTGAGAGCGAGACCGATGGACTGCAGATGTTGTGGCGACAGAGTTTGTCTCTGAGGGTCCTGTTCTGGAAGCGAAGGCAGGGAGAAGACGGGTCGGGGAAATGCAGCAAACGTGATGTTTCCATCATGACACCACGGCGGCCTTGTATACCTCACCTCGTCCGAGAGGTGAAATGAATCTCTGTCTTATCCACCTAGACCATCTGCACTTGTTTACTGTTGCTTTCCCTCCTCTCTCTCTCTCCCTCCCATCACTTTTGTCTGCCAATCCCCTCCTCTCCCTTTCAGAGGACTTTGTCGCCTCAAGAACGAGGGAAGTCATTTTGGCAGACGGCTGCTTCTGTGGAAGAAGATGAAATTGCCCGGAGATGAAAAGAGGAAAACAGGGCAAGGATGATGAATATGAGGCACAGAGATGGACAGGGATAGGAGAGGGGTAGAGGGATCACTGTGTTCCATTTTAGCTCTGTCGTGACTTTTCTTAACCTGTCAGATTGTGAGCAGTCACGCTTTTTGGCACTTTGGGACTCCTTTTCATGCATTTCTACCAAAGTCCTGTTATCTCCCCCTCCCTCAGTGTCTCACCCAATCATCTTCCACCAGGTTGGATGTCTCCTCCTCTCCTCTTAATGCCTCTTGTACAAACGCTCTGTAAGCATGTTAGAACCGCTGTGTTGTTATTTATTCAATCTTTCTCCTATAGCCACACCATTTGTTATCCCCCTCCCTTCTTGAATTCCATCACTCCTCTCATTATTGTTCTGCACTAATTGTTTTGATGTGCTGCACAGGCTAAATTTTAATTAGCGCTGAGACTAGTGGTTGACCCCGACGAACCTGTTGCTTCGCTAATTATGAAGCTGTAATCTACGTACCGCAGATGGGCGAAGATATAAATGACTATTTGTGTAGCACTTTTCATAATGACATTCAAATAGCAAAAGTAGTGCTTGAACAAAAAGCACTGAACAAAATGAGAACCAATTACACTATATTCTTGTCTATATTATTAGCTGACTTTTAAATGAAACTAGAGAAGTAGGAGTTGTGAATGATGTTTTTATACCAATAATAATTAGCAATAGTGCAATACTGTGTGTTTCTATATGTGTGTGCATGTCATTTCCTTTTGATTTTGGATGGGAACATTGCTTAGTCGTGTGTGTGTGTGTGTTTTGGATGAAAGCAAGTGTCTGTAAAGCAAGGCTATGTAAGGTTGTGTGTGTGCTATTGTGCTTTCAGATATGGCTGCTATGTTTCAGTCTGTGTGATAATGAGGCCACAGGGGGCTGACAACAGTGACACACTTAACTTGGAGAGAGGAGGAACATTCAGAGGGTGTGTGTGTGTGTGCGCGCGCTACACTTCTCTGCTGAATAACCAGATTCATCTTTAAAATTTCTCTCTGGTGTTGTCTTCCAGAACATTTCACAACTTTCTAATCAACTTAATTTAGAAAACCTTTGATACTCTCTCTGATGGGTCCAAGAAACGCCAACTCCAGAAAATCAATACTTCTGCTCATCAACCCAGGTTGGAACCTTTTGTGTTTATATACAAATACAATTATATATACAAATAGCCTATACTTATATGTGTATGTGTACAGACACATACACATATAAGTATAGGCTATTTGTAATTCAATAAGCCTGTAAACATTTTAAAATAATTAGTCTGATATGTGTATCTTAGCTGGAAGCAGATTTTACATAAATGTCGCCTGTGTGTCGCTCTCTCACACACCAAATAAACATATTTTTATATGTGAAGAAATCCCTATTTAAAATGTCAGTGGAATAACTGTGTGTGTCAGCGAGTGTGGGTGTGTGCACTTGTCTTGCCTCCCTCGTGAACTAATATTGAGTTGGACAGCTCATGATAGCTGGTTAATAGCAGCTCATTTCGCCCCCACCCCCTTCGGCGCTGTGTGCAGGTGTCACTGGAGGGAGAAGTAATAATATGTATGTGAGAAGATGGAGGGGAAGATGAGAAGGAGTGAGGAGAATGGGACAAATGAAGGAAGAAGGAGCCAATGGGTCAGTTATTTAGAGTAAAACAGGCAGAGAAAAATAGGCAAGTTTCCAGAGAAAACACTGTATGGATTTCTATTACTGTACCTTTTATTATTATTGTTTTAGTGATGTGTGAAATACCAGATTCCTGTTTTTTTTTTTTTTTTTTTTTTTGAGGTGGCTCTTGTAAACTTGTTTTATTGCTCCCGTTCAGTCACTTTGTGTCAACTTTTTCACCGCCCTTCTGTTGTGTTGCCTTTTGCTAGCTGCTACACTGCACCATAAAGCTGCCCAGTGGCTATAAACTACTGCTCCAATAGAGATATCTTTAAAACAATGTGAGCAAAGATTATTATCTCTCATGAGAGAAGCAAGAGAAATCGTTTAAGAGTCACAACACCAGTCTATAAATTATACCATGACGCCTAATGTTTCTCACAGGGGTATTTTCAAAATGCATACAGCTCATGTATTTGCCCATTGCCGTCAGGAAGAAAAACAAAGAAATGGATGAAATGTTAGCAATGAAAAAAATAAATGTTAAAGCAATAGTTAGAAATGTTGGGATAAAAGCTTACTTGCCTTTTTGCCGAGAGTTAGATGAGAAGGTCAACATCAGTCTCGTACCAGTATGCTAAATATGAAGCTCCAGCCACTGGCCGGTTAGCTTGTACCTTAGCCTAAACATTGGAATCAGCTAGCCTGCCAACTCACTTCTGAGGGGTGCTTTTTCCAACAATAATAATGGCTAATGATCAAGCTGGTTGTTAATTAAGTTTAGCAGGTGACATAATCTATCAACATCTAGCAACCTTTTGAGCAGGCTTTACCTACTTTCCTTTGAAGTTGGTTGCCTTCACTGGTTGTGGCTTTACAGGGAGTTGCATGCTGTAACTATTTCTTGCCGAACAGCTGCTTGACTCAGTGACTTCCTGGTGTCTTGCCATTTTTAAACTTCAGTTTTTATATGGATTAAATAAACAAGATATAACATGTTATGAATGAGCTTTAGGGGGTTGGTACCTGGCTAGCTGTTTCCCCCTGTTTACAGTCTTTTGCTAAGCTAAGCTAAGCTAACCGTCTTCTGGCTGTAGCTTCCTATTTAGCCAACAGATGTGAGTGCGCTTTATTGATTAAGGGATTAAGCTTATTTTCCAAAATATCAAATGATTTAAATCCAAATTTTAATAAATAATGATACAATCTGACTTACCATGATTATGTTTGTTTTCATCCCTTTCTTTTCATCAGTTTGTTTTCTTTTCCTGGCAGAAATGGTCCTCCATAGACCACAGGTCTATGTAGTATTTATTGGGTTTCTCTTCAAGCTGATTCAGCTGGAGTAATTCAATCTTTAAATGTCTCTTAGCATTCACAGGCAGACAAGTTTAATTAGTGCTGCTATTGATTAGATTTTGCTCCCACTGAAAACTTAGTTATAATAGGAAAGTTATTAATACATTTTTTATTAACTTGCCTGCATTATGGGTGAGCTAATTGTGTTATGAAATTTTAAAATGGACATCAAGACCGGAAATTTATTTAATATTTTCCTATTTGCCATGAAACATACGTTTTTGTGTTTTATTGTTATTGGTTGGAAAAACAAATTCCACGAAGGGCTTTACTGGAATGGAAATTAGGGTTCTTCAGCTGTAGATGTGACTCATCCAGGTTTTGATTAGCTTCTTTTTTCTTTTATAGAGAGTAAAAGCAGATGTCACTTGTATGCACTCATAGCTGCTGATGGGATAAGTCACAAAGGAAAAGAGAAAAGAAAGTGGGTGAAGAAAAAACACTCGCTCTCTCCATCCAACTTTCTTCCGCACTTCCCATCGATTTATCATGTGTTGCCAGGCCCAGTTTGCGTGGTGGGTATAGGAAGTAACTAGAGCGATGGAGGCTGAGGGGGGAACTGGGCGACTAGTTCATCATGTTAGCCTAGTTAGATGAAAGCAGAGAGAAAGAGATGCTCATTAAAACCTTCCTTCCTGTCTATCCAGGTCTACATTTCCCCATTTTCCTAGCCAGTTCCTCCCTCTTCCCTCTTGCTCCCTGTCACAGTTTTGCGTCATGCTTGGCAAAAGAAACACATGCACTTGCGCAAGACAACCAGGCAAATGGTTACATGCTTCCTGCTGCTCATTTTCTCCTCTTAAATGGAATCATTGTCAATACTGATGAAAAGTAGATTGATCATTGATGTCTTATGTGATCATTATTGGTTTGCCAGTTACTGAACAAAACTGCCATGCACCGGTGAGGGGTAACCGTGTGTAGGATCGATGCGGGTAATTGTACTCTTTAATGCTGCTTCTTTTGAGTGGTGTTTGACTATACTAACTTATACTATACTACCATATTTCCTTAAATGAAATACTTGTAGTCATGTAAAATCTGGATCTGCAGAGTCTGCATCTGTGGATGCGGACCACTTAATGCCCCTGTGCTCTTGCTCCACAGCCGCTGCTGCTATTATTGTTACTGCTCTTGTTATTACTATTATTGTATTGCAACTACTATTATTTTTATTAATGTTAACATCAGTACAAAACATCAGTACAATTGTAACTACCATTGCTTTACATCTGCATGTGGAACTGTACTGTGCACTCTGTGTTGTCTTTCTTCCTCCTCTCACTCTACCAATTATATTCATCAAACACAGGGAATTAGAAACAAAGGCCTGCCTCTAATACAAGCCTGCTTCAGATAAAGACCTGGTACCTTCTGCAGTTCAGGTAAATAAAGACCCCGGCTGCTACCTGAGGAAATATGGTATGTCTATACTACTGCATATTTACTGTCGTATTATTGTTTTATGTTGTCTTCTTTAAGAGATGAACAGATTTTCTCGATGAGACTTTCACCTAGTAAAATGAAAGAAAAGAGAAATGAGAAAACTGTTAAACTGGTCTATTTTTTCACGCAGCCAGCAGAGGTGAACCAAAATTAGCGTTGTAGCTTGACACACATGCACACACAAACTCTCCAAGTATCCATGCCCGTCTTCATGTCTGAGCCCTTGACATTTCCTTGACATTTGATGACATTTGTGGACACGTGTAAAACTAAACTGCTGGATTTGAGAGTTTATCAAACATGGAAGGAGAATAGTGATGGCCAAATGTCAACAGGCTCCCGCCATCTGTTATGGCTCCAGTACTGAGGTGAAGTGCACTGTGGGACAGTGTCACGGTGGTCATGGCTCAGCCAGGTTGCTGCTTTGGGGGGTCCACGGCTTCATAGACACAATAAACTGCACACTGTTTGATGAAGACTAGTCATTAGAGCCCCTGAAGACTTTTTCAAGTCTTAAGTATTTGTCTTTAACTTTGAAATGTTTCTAGCTAAATAAGCAATAAGTTAAAGTTTGGGGATTATCTATTACGAGTCTATAACACAAACGTAGATTGTCTACTTCAGGGTTTTGATCAGATTTGATTGACAGTGGTCTGGAAACATAAGCAGCCAACAACACAACTGTCATCTGTTATTTTGTTTTAATATGGCTAAATCCTGATTTTATTTTTCCAACGGAGCCCTCGCCACTTCAAACCAATAAACACCGGCACAAGCACAGAAATACAGAGAGCTCTCAATTAAAATGACCCAAGCTGTTATGTAACTTTCGCAGCCTTTTGCCATTTTCTCTTCCAATTTCTTTTGGCTAGCATTGGGATATGTTGAAAACTGACTTTTTTTCTGCAATGTTGCTGCAGTCCCAGATCTCAACAATGAACTTGGTGAGTACAATGTTATCACCAATAGAAATGATGACCGAAACCTTATGTACCTGATCACAGCACGAAGTGGTGTTGGAACCTCACAGTGTCAACACTGATAGAAAGGGAAAAGATCTATTGGTTTTGCTTCTCATTCAGCAGGGCAGGGTTGAATAAAATTGGTATTGGTGTGACAGTCAGAGCTAATATGATAGCTACCTCTGTTTTGGACCTCTGGTTCTCACCCTGCTTCCTCAAATGTCAGCACTGTGAAGAGGGTTTGATGAATTCATGCCACTGACCAATTTCCTAGTTGTACTCGAAAGCACAGTGCAAATACACTTTGCTTTAACGGCATCGCTTTGCGGCAGTTCCATTGAAATTAATTGATTAGAAGACCAGTGACCAAGCCTCGAAGTTAAATATCGCATGAGAAAGAATGGGGCATTCGTTTTAATAAATATTCGATAGAACAATCGGAAGAATATTCAGCAGTAGCCAAAGGAATATAACAACTCTTACATGTGTACACACACATGTGGCCTGGCATCATTTTCAACTTTTGATTGCTAAAGTAATTTTAATTGTAGAGAAGTTAATGTACCATAGCCTTGCATGCAAGCCCCATACAAGATTCCTTATCAGCAGCAAATCACCTCAAAGCAACATTCCTTTCAAAGGTCCCTCCTACACTGTCGGTGAAATTGCAACCAGCTAGGCCTCTCTGATGGAAACGATATTAAGAGATTTTGTATGACAGATGCCGAGACAGACGATTATTGCTAACATATGGTGCCTCATGATTCAGTCCCGCTGTAACTGAGGGAAAGCCCAATATAGACACTCAGCACTGCCAAATTCCTTAAACAGCCTCACACCCACTCATAAGAGGAAGGATTAAAGCTTAGATATGGTGAGAAGGAGCAAGGATGTTGCAACAATGTGATTGGGGCGCCAAGAAAAGGTGAACAGTGAAACAAAGAACAACTGACAGATAGGGGAGTCTGTGTATCACTGTGTACCAGAGTGAACTATCTCAACAATGATTGGATGCATTTCCATAAAACCTTGTACAGACATTAATGGTCATCAGTGTTTGAATCCTATACTGACTTCATCCCTTGATGTTTCATGTAGCACCACCAGCAGAACAAATGTTTTTGTTTTTACTTGTGAATCTACCAGATAGTTTGACGGGGAACCATGAATGACTTCGGTGTATGTATCATCCCCTGGTATTTACTTTGTTGCTAAATACCTAAAACCTAAAGACATTCCAATCAGCCTCACTTGTACTTTGTGTTTAGTGCTAATCAGCAAAAATGAACACGCCAAAATAAGATTGTACCGTGTCATTGTGAGCATGTTAGCATGCTGATTTGATCTGGCTTTACAGGAATAGGTGGCCTTGCATTGCAGAGAATGCCAACAAACAGCTTCTCATTAAATCTGAACCCCTCTGTAATTTACTTTGGTAATTTCTGCTCATACATACACAGAAGGCAACGTTGGTAGTCTGCGAGCGTATCGATGATTTGATTTCTGCTGCAGTTCCACTGTCGTGCTGTACAGCTGGGATGGCTTGTTTCCCTTCATCAACAGGATGCAGTAATTCAGACTTTATTCAAAATATCAGTTTGACTGTATTTTGTAGAGTTTGCTGCTGTGTGGTTGCCAGGTTGTCAGTAGAGAATGAATGTCTTTAGTCCAAGCAGTTTGCATAGGGGCAACGGCTATTTCTCTATAAAATGCAATAGGAATTTTGATCAGTCACTCATCACAACCACTTGGGGCAGTGGAACTAGCTTGTAAACACAACAGAGACATCATATAAAGTTGTCATTGCCCATAAAATGTAGGTCACTTTACTTTCAGCTCTGTTTTGGTCTCCACCATCTCCATCCAAGGGAAGTATCTTGCTCTTTAGCTGCTAAATGTTCCAGCATGTGTTAAACAGCTAGTCACGAACTTTGCCTGCTGTTTGGTTGAGGGAAGGTACAGTGAGTTTATCAAAGTTTTGTTGCACTTTTTTTCTCCTCCATAACAGTAAAACACATTACAAAAGATGCCAGAAGCTGCCGTGGGTTATTTTGCACTCATTGCTTTTAGGGATGACTAACTGTAACAGACACGCTATCATCGCACTTGATTAAAGTCACTAGCCTAGCAAAATTATGGTCCAAACATCCCATAATGGAACATTTTCTCCATTCAAAAAGAATATCTGATGTTGAGAATATCTAAATGTCTATTCTTCAAATATAATACAACCCCTACCCTTTCAAATGTCATTTCCAGAAAGACGTATGAGGAGAAGAAAAAATGAACAAAAGACCCAGACTGGAATAAACCAGAATTCTCCTTTTAAATTCATGTGGGTAAGTGGGTGGCTAAGTCACACAAACCCTTAATTTCACCAATAACCCATTACATAATATCTACCATGTTTAATGACGGAGCCAAGGCATAAACCTCAGCAGGCGTGTCACATCTGCAAGCTACTTCACAGACTCCCGACCCCTTGAAATGAGATTGATAAAGTGGAAGTGGAATTCCTTTTTGATGAGACATCTAAACTCTAAACAGCGCCGTGACCACAAAAAAAACATGGATGAAAGGTGCAGATAATTTTTGCACTTCTGCTGAATATTTTTTTTAATTCTTCTGGACATTTTTTTAGCCGAGAGGGATCACTTGCGTGGCTTCTCGCTATTGTGGCCGTAACTCTCCAGACTGTTGAAAAAAGCCGAAGGCCAGCCAAATTGTCAAGACACACACACACACACACACCATTGTCTCTTGCACTCTCTCACCACCTTTCCCTCGGGTTAATGACGTGTGACTGTTCTGACAGGAGAGACCCGCTCAGAAAGCCCAGTGAGGAGCAGCTTACACCCTCCAGCGAAAACAGACACACGCACTGAGGCATCCAGGAATACCTCAATTTAGCTTTTCTATCTGATGGCATCAGTCCTGTGTTTGTGTGTGTATGTTTTACAGGCCTGGGTTTTCAGTGACTTATGGAAATGTTCTCCCACCTACGATACTACATCTGTTACCCTGGTACCACTCCCCTGCTTTCCTCTGATCTGTGTCCATATGACATTCCTGTCTGGCCAGCCTGATCACAGTCCCCTGATGAATGAAACAGCCTAATTTACATAATAAACTGCTGGATCTCTTGATGCCCATCGGAGGTCTGTGAGACACTTTTTTTTTTTTCTTCTTTTTGGAGTGTAGAAGCCACATTTAATGTACACTGAAGTATGTTAAGATAGTCATTTTTATTAGGGAAATAGAGATTAGTATTCTGATCAGCCAAAACATTCAGACAGCATGGGCACCCTGGCCGGTTCCCATATGCAACAAACTGCGATGCTCTGTGTTCTGACACCTTTCTATCGGAACCAGCATTAACCTTTTAAGCAGTTTGAGCTACAGAAGCTCTTCTGTTGGATCGGACCACACGGGCCAGCCTTCGCGCCCCACGCACACCAGTGAGCCTGGGGCGCCCATGACCCTGTTGTCGGCTCAGAGGTTTTCCTTCCTTGGACCACTTTTTGGTAGGTACTGACCACTGCAGCCCGGGAACACCCCACAAGAGCTGCCGTTGTGGAGGTGCTCTGACCCAGTCGTCTAGCCATCACAGTTTGGTACCTTGTCAAAGTCGCTCACATCCTTCTGCCTGTCCATTTTTCCTGCTTCAACACATCAACTTCGTTTGACCTGATGGTTCGCCTAGATGAAGAGTCAGGTGATCACCAAAGGCGTTGCAATTTAGTTCTAATGGGGTCATGAAGGAAGGAGGCCGCTGCAAGTTCTTCTTATCGTAACACCAGATGAAATTATCTATATTGCTAAATAGGTCTGTTTCCTAAATAAGGAAACAAGCAAACCAGGGCTATTTAAATAAACACAACCAACAACATCAACATTGCTTAGAAACGCTACGCAGCTGCATACAGATGTGGGCCAGATCTGGTAGTGATGGCTTTGTCGGCAATGATAACAGTCATATGGGCCAGTTTTTTTTTTGCAGGTTTGTGGGTGAGCGATGCTGTTTTTGGGGTGAGTTTCAGCATGTTGCTTATTGGGCCATATGTGGCCAATAGACTGCAGGACGGTTTCAGGGTCGCATGCGATGTGTTGCCCACATATGGTTTACAGGTTTGTGGGTGAGCGAGGCCTATTTGTATTTGGACCATGTACCAGCGAAACACAGCCATATTTCATTAGTGAGTTAATGAATAAAAATGTGCTTTGGGATTTTGTTTGCTAATTTGCTGGTGTTACTGAAGGAAGCTATATTTGAACTTAGGTTAGAGGTTGGTCCGCATTGTAGAGGTGAGCGAATTAGTTTGTGTGGTGCAACCCGGTTTTAAATTTAGTGATTCGGAAAATGAACACTTATAGACTTATGAACAGGTGGTGCAACCAGCTGCAGAAGAGCTTCAACGCTTGTAAACATATATTTTCCAAGACTCTGACACTCTACTGAAGGGATGAACGCCACTCTTCCAAATGATATTCCCTCATTTGGTTTTCCGAGTGCTGTCTATGATGTCGGCCAAAAATCTTGGTTGAAATCTGGTGACTGAGGGCCATAGCATATGATTCACATCATTTTCATAGCCATCAAACCATTCACTGACCCCTGGTACTCTGTATGGCGGCATCTGCATTTGTTAATGTTTTTTTTCTTCCTAATTTGTCACCCTACTATTTATTGAAAGTTTACTATTTAGCATAAAATTATTGTAAGTTACATAAGAATATAGTCTGGATTTATAGTTTCCTTCCCTTTATTAACCGCTAAATTAAAGTGGGAAGACAGAGAGGATGTAGGGGTTACAGCATTGCAGTAAGAGGAAGCTGGAGAATTATAATGGAACTTGTATGGAAATTCAACCACTTGGAAATGTGTACATGCCCACAGACTGCAAGGATGCTGTGTGAAGCACGCACTCCCTCCCCCTTTCTTTCCTTGTTTCTTTCTCTCTACCTTACACACTCCGCCCTAACTCCTACACTTTCCATCATTCAAATAATTCAAAACACCCACCCTTGTCACTGTGCAAATGAAAATATTGATTTCCCTTTCAGTTGCTCATTTCAGTCTGGGAAAAGGCTTGAGACAAATGCGAGCGCCTCGGTCTTTTCAGTCTTCACACGGTAACATACATTATATATATATATATTATATTCAAAAGGCTGCCATGCTACTTCTGACGTGCGGGATGGAAACACGAGTGTTTGGTCAAACTAGGCCACCGAGAGGCTTTTCGATCGCGTACGGATTGTATACACCTTCATCTGTTTTCCCTTTCACTCTTGATGAAGACGAATTTGCCTACTTCTGAGGCTGAGGTGAAGCAGGAGAAGTATGCTCACATGATCAGAGTGTGTTCACAATTTCTGTGTAAGTGAGTAGTTTGTACGCACTGTGTCAATTGCTGATGGGCTCTATTGTCATCTAGTGTACTTGTCTGCCTGTACTGTGTGTCTGTGTATATATTTCTGTTGGATAATGTGTATCTGTGTGTATTGATGTCTATGCTTTACTGTGTGTGTGTGTGTGTGTGTGTGTGTGTATGTATGTGTGTGTGTGGACATGATAGGCAGGTGAACCGACTGCTTGTCAGATGCAATTGTCAGGTAGCAGCTGTAGATCACGCCTGAGGTCAGAAGTTCAGAACACACACACACACACAATGTCAGGCCACCTTATTAGTTCTGTCCCGGTAATGAAGGAATCCAAAAGGGACTCCATTCGGACAGATGTCTTGACAAAACTAACAAACTGTATAATGGCAGAAAGGAGTGTCAAAAACCACAAATCCTTCTGCTCAAAGTTAGAAATATATTACTTTGCAAGCAATTGTGTTTTTTATTATATATGAAAAATGTGTGTCCAGGGTGAGTCTGTCTGTCAATATGTTCGCCCTGTGGGAGTGATCGATGGCCGTGAACGCTTTTCCTTTTCCTGTGTGAATGTGAACAGCTTTTAACCCACATAGCCAGACTGCGACCATCAGTCTGAATGGTTGACACTTGCACTGTGGTTTCTCATGCTGCCTATCGGACAACATCAGTTAGCAGCGGGTCGGGTGAGGACATAAATGGATTACGTAAACCTCTAAACAGCGAATTTACATGTGCAATAACATTTAGATATGATTCAAGTGGCTAATATTGCATTTGTGACTTGAGACAATAGCCTTAGTGTGTTACAATTCTCCAGATAATTAGCCTGGATAAGATAATAACCCAATTATAGAAATCTAGATTAATAGAATATATGAATGGTTTTACCCATGCTAGCAATTTTCCCTCGCAACACCACCATGAGGTTGACATTTGTAATTTTGATTTAAATATGTCATGGCATTTAGTACAGGCATTCATGTCCCTCTCATAATGAACTGGAATAACTTTGTTGATCCCTTTCACTTTTCAACTAGACTCTTAATATTGTCGTTTATGACCAAATACCTGCAAGCATGTTAACATTGTGCACCTGTTACCCTGCCAACGTTAGCATTTAGCTTAGAGCACTTCTGTGCCTAAGTACAGCCTCAGAGAGCTGCTTGCATGACTGTAGAGTCTTAGTCTTGCTATCTGTGTAGTGTCTGTGTATACACACCCGGAACTGTGTTTTTCAAAGCAAGCAAGATATTACATACACCATCTCCAGAGTTCGATATCAATAACTAGGACTATACAGAACATGACCCAGTATCTCGAGGTGTGCATGTAAACGCTCATTACGATACATCCACGACATGCATATACAGACACACAGGAACTTATATGGTAATAAACACACACCCCAATCCAGTTCTCCCAATCTTTGATAGTTTTGGTGTAGTTCTCCACACTTTGGCAATGTTGAACTGCCTCAATACACCCAAATAAAACCTTTAATGCCCTTAGCTATTAGTAGCACAGGCTCCAGAGCGGGGCCCCGCACGGCCCTACCTCCCCACGGGGACAGCAGCTCATCCTGGGTTGACTCGCTAAGACCTCCAGTGGGAGCCAACACTGACAGAGCTGGAGGACGCTCAAAGAGGAAAAAGATGAAAGGCATAGGCAAAGAGGGAAGTGCTGAGGGCCCCTTCTGTTTCTCCCTCTCATTCGTCTCAACTTCCCCCCCCCCCCGAGTTCTGCCTCTGTTTTGTCATGTTGCAATACCTACTTCTTGTTATCAATTTACGTTTGTACAAAGAAAAGCAGTTTTAATTACGCTCGTAGAGGGGAAGGGGGAGGGAATCAAAGAGAAAACAAAAGTAGAGTGTGGAATTCCCGCCTCAGCAGCGATCTATTAGTCATCATGGAACTACCTCTGTTTCTTCTTCTTGAACTTGTTCTCCGCCTGGTCCTCCTCCACCAGCTTCTCTCTGCTTCTCCATCCTACGTCTCCATCCTCTTCCATCCCCTCTTTCTTCTTCCTTTCCACTCCTCTTTTCTCTTTTTCCCTTTGCTTCTACTTCTTCTGCTCGTCCCCTCTTCATGCACCATCCTCTTCTTTGATTAACCCTTCCTCCTTCTTCTCTTCCTCTTTCTTTTCCTTCTTCCTCCAGTTTATCTCCTCCTATTCTTCATCTTCATCTCGCCCCTCCAGTCTCCCCTCCTTACTCTTTTTTTTTTTTTCTTTTTTGCCTCCATGTCATTACAGGCATATAATTTATGAAGTGTTGAAAATGTTCCTCTCTGAGCTGCTCTGCTCTGTAACCAAGGTTACCAACATGTGAATCAGTATCACTGAAATCACGTGTGAAAATTATTATTATTTTTTTTTAGGTGGGCAAGCAGGAATGGAAAAGCTTTAGAGTCGCAGTTTTGTATAGTCTGGAGTCTTGTGTTTAACATTTTTCAATTAGAAGTGATTCTTGTTTATAAATGACTGATATTGTTGTTGACCCTCTTCGGGCTCCCATAACACGCCCACACACACACCACATGAATCACATGGACTGCGTTGTATTACTGTATTGTTTCGGATTGCATGTGGGCTAAAATAAACTGACATGCTCATTTTCTTCTATTTATCATTCAGAACATAAATAGAAACGGGAGACTAGAGGCAATCACCTTTTGCGCCTTGTTGCCAGCCCGGTCCAGTCCTGTCTGGCAGTTTCCGTCTGTTATTATCAGTGGTGAGGAAGCTCGTTTTGACTTTACCAGCGTAGATCCTAGTTACAAATGGGCTTCGAAAGCCAAACATGCTGAAATGCAACCGTTAAAATATCCCGTGGCACCTTTTTTTGGGAGTTTAAACAAACAATTTTTGATCTCATGTCAGTGATTCTCCAAAGCTGATATTGATCTCACGCATCCCAGACTCAAACTAAGCAAGCATGTTGCAATAGTTATGCATGACAGAGGATTGTTGCTTGTGTCATATTTAACCTGACACAACCCTCCCATCAACAGAGGTCTGCTTCAAATTCTGTTTTTTCTTTTCCCTTTTTACGTCTCATGTGTATCACTGGTTCATTGCTGCTGGTTCTCTTCATGACAACACCAGTAATCATTTGTTTTGTTTGTCCCTGTGTGTCAGAATGAAGAGAATGGACTTGTTATTTGGTTGCTGGACTGCGAAAGGAACTCTGGGCCTGTTTACAGCAGAGGTACAGTAAAGTGTTTGACAGCCTCCCGTCCTGTAGTGTAAAGGGTTAACTGTAGGAGCAATATTGGAGCAAGGAGAGATAGGATGACTGAATGATCGATATAGTAATTACCTCTTCTGGACAACCCTCACTCCTAGAGCCTACAGAGGGGGAGGACTAATGAAGGTGCAATAACACACATATCAACACATACACCTCGGTACACAACAGTGGATCATTGCATAATAATCAGTGATTGTCAGGCATCAGATCATTCAAGTAGAAATTAATTTATGGGTAGAAATGCTAATGTACAGATTTATCTCGGGGAGGTCAAAGGTCAGAGAATCCAGAGCTGGTTGGGATTCGGTGTCATCTGTTGTCATGAATGCGGGTCGTCCTTCCAAGATGGGGCGACCCTGCTGCCAGCAAAAGATAATATGACAAGAAGACCAATGACACCGAGGAAACTCTTGTGAAGGCTCCAACATCACATAAAGTTTAGGCTATGAATGTTATATTTGAGTTCTGAGTTTCTAAAGCTGTTGTGGTTGTCCTGTGTGTGGCACCATCACTGTCAATCTGGCCAGGAGTTGGTGAGATATCTTGCTCTGGACCAAAGTGCTGGAGAGATGAACCAACCGTCATTATTGTATGTTCAGATTGAATGTGAACAGCATTTCCACCTTATGTTATTCACAGGACTTTGACCACTGCAGTGCTTTGGCAGCTGGTGTTTATTCGCCCCCACTGTTTGCCAGCTGTGCAGCTATTAGCTGTAGCTAGCTAGCCTGGACTGATTTCAAACTCCAGTTTCTGATAAACAGGGTATAATCAAAGTTACTGATTAAGATTCATCCTCTGGGTACTGTGATTGTCTCTGCAAACTTTCACGGCCATAGTTTTGGAGACACTTCACTAAAACCCAAAAATTTCAACTTAATGGGGATGCTAGAGATAAACCTTCACAGGATCACCAAGTCGGTATGATTCATCCACTGGGGACCATGAATGTCTGTACAAAGCCCTGTGGATCGGATTATACCTCATTTGTACGTTGCTTTCGTCTGTTGTGTGGGGGGGGGGCCGACAAAACAACAGGCTGACTTTGCATCCTTAGATCCACTCGCGCAGCTAATAAGAACAGCTGGAAAGCCAATAGCAGTGCAGTCTAAGAATCGGTTTGTTAATGAACCTATACATTACATTACCTGGTAGGCTATCTTCAATAGAGTACAATTATTTGTTTCCATGTTTTTCATTAGATGTTTTCTATGTCCCTTCTTCCCCCAGGCACACGTATGTCTCTGTGGAGCAGATGTCTTCATAATGCTGTAGGCACAGAGTGGAGCCTCCTGTCGACTGAAAGGATACAAGTCGTTGATTTATAAACCTTTTTATTAAAGGCCCGTCACGGCAGTCAGCTGAAGGTGAGCAGTGCTGCTGGCCAGGAGACCTGCGGAGTAGCCATGAGAGAAGGTTTCCCCTGCAGAGCTGAGATCACTCCCTCTGACAAATTGGGGTCTTAGCTGGAACTGGCCAACACTAACAAACATCATTCATCAACAACTCATAGAAAGCTCGCCTTTGGAAGTGTTCATGGGCGCCAAGTGTTGAATTGCCAATGCTTTATTCCGTTTTATGAATAATAGATGCATAATTGTATTGCCTATTATTAATGATTGTTGCGTTAATACTTTTAGGTGTGCTTCACCCAGAACCTGTGTTCTACTTTTTCTCTATATGTATTCAGCAGTATGCTGCATTCCTGCCCAATAGGTACAAGCAGTGCTGCATCAATATGTTTTAATGGGTACTCTGTTAAGCTAGTACACAATTAAATAATCAGCCCAAACAAGGCGTATTGACAGAGGCTGTAAAGAGCTGCCTTGTCACTTTCTCTCTCCGTCTCCTCCTTCCTGTGTGCACATGGAGGTGTTTGCCTTTTGTTGCACATGCGATGTTCAGTCTTCATGCTTCATGCTATGTGTGAACAGCCCGAGTTATTAATATCTACTACTGCACAGAAGCACTGGCTGCGACAGATGCTTTGAGAAAGAAATTGGTCCTCCTCATTGATTTGCTCCTGCTCTCAGATCAATGATCATACACTGTAATGAAAATGAAGCACGCCGCTGCCTTGTAGTGAGTAATGTGCTGAGACTGTATATGTGTGTTAGTGTGCACAGAGAGAGAGGGGGAGAGAGAGAGCGCCTGGGAAACATCTTCCCCTAGTGGACACCAGCATACGTGCCAGTGCACTCCCAAATCTCCCCTTTTTTATATTTCATTTCATTTTATATGCATGCTTGCATACAATGCTGTAACAGTGACGAATTTCTGATTTCCTTTTAAGTTTGTTGAATTTCTTTTGCAACGACTTAAAGCCAATACTAACCGTTCATTCTCTGCTAATTGGCACAGTCTGGCAACTCCCCATAACGAAGCTCCGCACCAATCACACAGCAACGGTGCTGGACGCCGTCGCTGCTTCGCTTCTCATTGGCCGACAGTTGACAATAAGATTCCAGCTGTTGTGCGGGGGGGGGGGGGGGGGGGGGGGGGGGGGGGGGGGGGGGGGGGGGGGGGGGGGGGGGGG